>JABSTQ010007142.1:0-43426 GCA_013358835.2 Ixodes persulcatus | reverse complement strand
CCAATCAAACAACGAAAGAGGCACAACGTCATAGCGTGCTCTCTGCAGTTGATAGGACCAGCCGGAATTCACCGTCTCTCTGTGCGTGCTCCTCCGCCCGCCTTGACGCTGCGCTTTTTGTGCTGTTTGATTTGCCCGTCGGCTCATAACATCGGCCGCGCTCGGACCGAAGCTGAAATGAAGTATAGTATCTCTTTAATATCTTATCTTGACAAAAATAAAATAAAAACGCGGTATGTTGCTTGGAACTTATGGTCTTTGTCAACTTTGCGTGTCATTTTCTGCAGCTGGCGTTGCTATCTACTCGAGAACAATTTAAAGACCTTTTTTACGTAGCGCTGCGTCACGCCATTAGCGTTTGCCGCGTCATTGAACCAGCACCGAACCGCTTCAGATGACCTTGATATAGTGCACCCGTTTCCTTAGTTCGCGCTCGCGGGGAGCGTGCTCGTAATGCTCGCTATCAGCGCCATCACGGTTGCAGTGCTGTATCTGAGAAGCAGCGAAGGATTATCTGCACCGCCGGTAACAGAGATGGATAGAGCGGTGCAGAGGGACCGTCGGCGCCGGCATGAGCGCATGCGCTTAGCCTCCTATCAGTTCCTACAAGCGCGACTAGATCGCGCTGCAATGCAGTTGGGCCACCGCTCCCGTGTTCCAATTACTTCTGATCGTGACTGTACATACCTGAACTTGGGCACACGAACGTTGTTTATTCCAAGGTTTTTTGCCTGTTTTTTTCAGATGTCAACTTGGGAGTAGCGAATTATTAGAAAGATGACGCAAATGGCAGACGTGCATTTCCTATGGCCTATACCCGCCCGTTCGCCGTCTGCTATCTGGTTCGCGACGCCGCTCCCAGGTGGCGCATTGAACGCAAAAACGCGGGAAACGCCGCACGAAAGGCTGGGGTCGTGCGAGATAATCGCGATAAAAAGTGATTTTAACGAAATATATGAACGATTATGCCCTTTAACTTGAAATTTAGAAACTGGAGGACGACCTCGTTTCGTAAAAATATATTCCAAAGCCGACGAACGTGTGTCTTCCTTTGCTGTCTGCTTATCTGTTGACGGGTCCGTTCCCGGTGAAAGCTCGACTTTGGAATGAAGAGTGCCGCTGCTGAGGCATCTTGATTGCTCCTAATTATTGTTTTTGTTGCACTATATGCTGCAGTTATTATCAAAATATTTTCCGCGCCGCCCTGTGATGCCGCAATACTCGGCAAATGAGTGTGCCCAGGCAGTGAAGCGGTACGTGGAGCGGAACTCGGTGGCCACAGCACAACGAAAATTTCGCACTGCATTTCATAAACGCACAACTTCCACATCCTGACGGAATTTAAACTATAAGTTTCCCCTCTTACTTTTGACTCTCGTGCTGCTTGCGGCACGCGGAGAGCAAAGTAGAGGTTGCTGATAGAGGTACCAATGGGAAACCAGCTAAAAGACGACTATCTTTCTAAATACCAGCCATTTTATCACCGGCCCACCAAAATGACTCCAGCTTCGTAGATATTGCTCCAATTAACATGCTTTGTTTTACAAATATGTCTTGCGTGTGTGTTAATTATACCCAAGCTGTATGAAAAAAAAATTACTTCATGAGTTAAAGCGGCCCGGTAAAAATCAGAATGAAATCATAACTCAAAACGAACTTGTCTGCAAAGGTAGCAGCACCACTTGCTATTCCAGGCTGTAAATAAATGATCTCGTCACATCATGGTGTCTTCTTGCTTGCCTGACGATCAGTCAAAATTGAGTTGAAACAGGAGATTTCAAAAATTGTTCATATATTTCGTTAAAATCACTTTTTATCGCGATTATCTTGCTCGACTCCAGCCTTTCGTTCGGTGTTTCCCGTGTTTTTGCGTTCAGTGCGCCACCTGGGAGCGGCGTCGAGAACCAGATAGCTGACGGCGAACGGGCGGGTATAGGCCATAGGAAATGCACGTCTCCCATTTTCGTCATCTTTCTAATAATTCGCTACTCCCGAGTCGACTTCTGAAAAAAATTGGCAAAAACTTTGGAATAAACGACGTTTGTGTGCCCAATTTCAGGTATGTACGTTTGAAATTTGATTTTTGCTAGGCGTGCCAAATGTGAAAGTTTTTACGGCCGCACCCTGTATATCTGTCATTCTGGTGAATCAAGTGCCCTGCCCCCCCCCCCCCCCCCCCGCCCCCAAAAAAAAAACAATTAAAAAAATTGGGCATTATTTTTGTTTTTTATTTAGTAAAAATAATGCCGGACTTGTTTTCCTTTTTTGTAATATGATGTTGTGCGTGATATATATGAAAAAAAAAACACCATAGTGCTCACGTGATTATTAAACGTGAAAATTAGATCACGAATAATTGCAACTTTGTTGCAGTTCAACACTTAAAGGGGCGGTACAAGGATTATTGTAACTTGCGTAAATACCAATTAGAATAAATCCGTGACGTCTGTAACCTATGAAGAGCGCTTTATAATTTTACCTCTTGCAATAACAGTAAAAAAAAGGTAACAATGCTTTCTTCTTTTTTTTTGGCTGATTTTAATTTGGAATTGATTGTAAACCGCAAGCCAGTCTGTTTCATAGCACCGTGCTGGGGTTGGCAAAGCACAAGACAGGCGCTGAATTCCAGATATTACAAGAGTTCGGTTAAAGTCGCCATTGCAGCGATTGGACAAAAGCCACTATCCAAACGCTTGTCGAGCTATTGATTATCGCGAGCCACAACGAGTGCTCACGCAATGCGTGGGACCAATTTATGCTCTGCATTCAATATCATCACAGGGGCACTATGTCGACGCTGCGACCTTTCAACTACAACATCAAGTTTAGCGGGGGAGATACTAAAAGAAAGCACTCGCTTCAATTCTTGATATTACACCGCAACAAAAAGGTTTACTGGTGAATGGCTTTTTCTGTGAGTATACTTGAGTTCCACAAGTGACAGTATGCTCATGTAAAGCGAAAAAAAGAAAACATTCCGATTGTACATTTTTGCAACGCCCCATTATAATGCAATTGTAAGAGCGACTTTTTAATGAACTTTTTGTTTTATATCTCCGATAGGTACGGATGCGATAGATAAGAGTGCCAAACCATTTGTGCAAAAACGCGTCCTCGGTTAGATCACAAAAATGAAACTTGGTGCCCTGAAACAAGACGAAGACGCAGGAAATATGAAAAAAAATTACCGTCGCTGCGTACTTGAGGAGCGACGCGTAAATATTTGGCCAAGAAAGATATATTAAACGAAGAATTAAAAATAAAAATCTCGCACATCGGCGAAATATATATATATAAAGTGGGAGTTCCCTAGGAAAGAGATAGAGTTATTCTACCCGGGTAAATAAACAATGCTTCACATAAAGATCAAACTCTGAGAGATTGTGACGTTAGCGGTTGGGATAGCTCGAGAACGTTTGAGTACATGACGTGGCCTGGATAAAAAATACAATTGATAAAAACGAAATGTCTGTATGCCTGGACCCCCAAACAAACTTCTCAGCGAGAAATAAAAGAACATTACCTTTCTTTCTGACAACTGTTATTCACAGATATAAATCTGATAAGCGTCCACAACGTCAGTTCTTGTTTTCACAATATTAGGCTGAGCGAACATAGGTTCATATAAAAATTTTATCTTTCGTAATTATCTTTTCGTCCGAGTATTATCACGTTGTCAGATTTTCGCTTCTCATCCCACCCGCTAGCGTCACATTCTCACGGAGTTTGTGCTTTCTGCGATGCATAGTTAACTTACCCAGGCAGGGAGACATGGTTCTGTATTCCAGGGAACTACCTTAAAAGACACATGCAAAGGAAAAAAAAATTTAAACAGCTAGATAAAGAACGACTATTATAAAACGAATTTACAACGAAGAAAAAAAAATTGAGAGCTATATTTACGACGCAAAACGAATTTGTAGTTGGCGCCCGCGGGACCCGCCGCTGGTCACGTGGTAGGCAAGCGCGCCGCCGTGCTCCATCGCCGCTGCCGCGAAGTCACGCCGCCGCCGCACGCTGAGCGGTGTGCGACGCCGCTTCAACGCGTTTCTCCACGCCGCCGTCGCCTCCGCCGGACAAGTTCGTCTGCTTCGGGGCGCCGCCATCGTCATCAGACCGGCTCACAAGTCTGTCACATCTGCTTGCGCTTTTTCAGGATTTTCCTTTGGGCTCTAAAAGTTACTTATTAATCTTAGTTTTTTGTTATACTTCAAACAAAGATTAATAAGTTACTTTTAGAGGCCATAGAAAGTTTCCGAAAGAGCGCAAACACCACGTGACAAATATGGGCCCGTCACGTGACAAATAAGGGCCAATTTTCCGCGGCACCCGCGGGCTCCAACTACAAATTCGAATAGTGCCGTAAATATAGCTCTACATTTTTTTTCTTCGTTGTAAAATCGTTTTATGATATCCTTTTCCCATCTAAGCTGTTAAAAAAAAAAATGTTTTTTTCCCTTTGCATGTGTCCTTTAGATCCTGAACAACCGGTTATAAAACCTGCATAGTGGCAGAGTGGTCTGGGCCGTTGCCTTCTGGAGGCAACATAGGCGTAGTTTTGGGGTCAAGTACTTCGAGGGGCAAGTGTCTGTTGCTGCATTATTATTATTTTTTAATCTAACGTATATGTGCACTGTTTAAAAGCTAATTCACCTGCGTAAGGCTTTATATATTTTATTTTTGTATCTCCCTAGTGCTTGCAGTATCGCCTCAGTGAGACATACCAGCCCTGATCTTCCTTATGGCCACATATGATCGTTCGCAACGCCCAGAACCGATCGTCACTACACTCAATATGGTGTGGTAGAGAAATGAAGCAGTGGTTCAGGTTAGAAACACTGATCTTCTTTTTCTTTAGAACACGTGTTATTACTTACCTGTCACGATGTCAGCGTTTTAGTGATAAGGGAGCTAGATACAGGAAAGCCACTGAAACTGCGTCGGAAACTGTTATGTGGTGCCGCGGATCAGAAGGCAAAGATTGGGCTTGCCTACCAGAGCTCCCGATCTGAGAGCGGAACTATAAAACTGCGAGCTACAGATGGCGCAAGCCAGTCGCTGACGTCCCAGAAAATACACCGACGTGCATTCCGGCTGATATTCGTTTATTACGATATTTTACTCCCAAACCTCTACGCGTTGCTCCTGATGTACGCAACGACGGTCCATTTCGGTCATATCTCCAGTCTCTTCGTCCTGTTTCGGCAGAACCGAAACCCCTTCTCGGCTAAACCAAGAAAGAGGTATTGAACAAGTATTTGTCGATCGGATTGATCGTATTTGTACCAATCGGAAATTCAAAACGGTTATAGACAGATTTGATGATTCTCATGGGATTTACAGTAATATATTTGTTCCACTCGCGCTGTGCAGTTTGCATAGCTACTGAACTTTCTTCTTTGTAGACGAACCTAAGACAAATATACAGTGTATTTGTCGCCACAATATTGTCTCCATTAGAGGAGCTGTGCAACGATTATAACATTGAAGGAATTTGCATCTTCTACTTTTGACAATGTTTAGCTTGTAACAAAGGACAGAAAACACACCTCCTTTCCTCAAAATGTTGCGATTCCGCCGCGTAATCGCGAGGAAAAATTTGAATATTTCCCGACCTGCAACCGCGAGCGGCGGCCATGAGAAACACGTGGCATGACGTCAATGGGGGACTTGTGAAAAGATAGGAAGCTGTGGAAACACCTGCTCGATAAAAGGCAATTTATTTTATAACTTTTGTCGTTCCAACATACATATAAATGCGTAAAAAACCTGGTATCATCGACAGAACTTTTATTATATGGAGTTTTAGTGGCGCCATCTCTCCGAGGTAAACAAAACCGTCAGCTCTATCTGCTACCGCGATCAGCCGCCAGAAGCCGGAGAGGGACAAAGGCAGAGCCGGAGGGGGATGGCCGGACCCGGATGAGACTTTCCTTCTTTTGCCATGGTCACGTGGACACGAGTGGGTGAGTTCTTGCTGCTCTCTGATGGCTCTTGAGAGAGAGAGCTTCACCGGAACCCCGCACGTCCCCCATTAACGTCACAGCGCACGTGACTTGGAAGATGGTGAAGGAGTTGAGAGGTGCCGAAAACTTAAATCTTTGTCCATTTACAAAAAAACAAAACAAAAAAAACTAGGACATGCAGGCAAAAGTGGTTTTTTGCTCTTTACTTCAGAAAGGTCGAGACACCAACTCCCAGATCATTAAGCAAACCACTGAAATTGTTCGACAACTCCCTTAAGCTCAGGGACATTTTCTCCTCTTAAAGGTACAATTAAATCTAACGACGTAGCACCGCTATATGCAACTATTCTGCTCGAAATATGCAGTTTTATATTGCCAAAGTTTGGAGTGAATAAATCTATGAATAAGAGCTTCGGAAAACAAACACTAAACGCAAAAGTCAATGTCCTTGCGGCTAAAATAAAATACAAAATCAAATATAAGCAATAAAATAACTCCGTTTCCTTGCCCCCATTTGTCATGAACTCACTCGTCCAAACCAATCTTCGCGTTCCCCTAACAACGACTACTCGGGTATTCCGCAATCCCCATTGTGCCTCGCGCACCCGCCAATGAACCAATCTAGCCGACGATAAATCAGCGAGATTCGGCACCCGCTTCTGATCCCCTGCTTACATTAAGCTCCCTCTCCTGAGTCGCGCACAGCCCCAAGATAAGACTGGCCCCCGCAATCATTACAAGAATGTCTCGTATAGGTGAGATAACGAAGAACTGCATTGCGCAAAGAGAAGAAACTTTGCACTAGGTCGCACTATACTTTTACTTCAGAGTCCGAGCTTGCATCTAATGGCGCAAAGGACTCGTTGATCCCGTGCGGTTTTTTTATCCCTCTATTTAGGGTAACTATGACTTTTTTCGGTTTCTGCAAGGCGAGATTTCTATACAGACAGAACGTAGGATTAAAGTAATATTTTTTTTTTCGCGCTCACCATAAATATCGTTTAATTTATGGTAACTTTCAAGCGTATAGGCTGTTATGACGTTTCGCTCTAGTACGTAGATTAGTTTTTACCTTGTTTCCCACAGAACCTGCAAAATGTGCTCGGGAATGTTTCTCCGCATTCTTAGACAACCTTAAATTGATCGATGAATTTCTTACTGGGGGGAATTATACTTAGCCACGTCTTAGGCAAGATATCATAGTGTACTAGCTGCATTACTAGATTACATTGTGAAGCGGTTCCGAAAAAAAAAAACATATTTCGACCACTTGGAGCTGACTAAGTAGCTTGTAATGTCTAATTTGTTTACAAAAAGAACCTTTCGATGGTGTAGCTTAGTCACGATTTATTAGCAGATTAAAAATGAGAAAACCTCTAATTGCGAATGTTCAAACAACTATCCGTCATCTTATATCCCACTCATAAAATTTTGTTTAAGTTTCTATTGTTTTTCTTTTACGATTAAGACGGAAGGTGTTTGCAGATCTAGGAGGCAATTATGAAGAGGAGATTTCGGTTTTTGGAATTCAAAGCATGTCACTTTGAATACCGAACAGGTGTCTATTCTCGCTGCAAACAACCGAGAGGAGTGGCTACACACGTGGGCAGTGTATACGACGGACGTGGCTGAATTTTCAGCGAGTCCCTAGGTGCGCGCGGGTAATGGACGACACATTACCGCTACGTGCCTTGTTTTTTATGCAGACCTGCTCGGAGCGAATTAACGGAGGAGACCTGTAGGGAAGTCAAGTCAATTTCGTTTTTCGACCGCCTGGTTTTATCATACCCAGACACGATTTGAAAGCTGCGGAACTCCCTCACTCTCCCCCCCCCCCCCTTTCCCGAGCTTTACGCGATCAGTGCATTGATAATGAGCAATCACAGTACACAATAAGAACATTTCTTATAACTAAAAAAATTCCGTAATTGATTTCAGATTTTTTTCTTTGCATGTACGTTAATATTTACCGGCAAATAACTCTTGCTATTCCCACAAATGACGTAGCAATGTTTCCAATTATTTTGTAGTTTTAGAATGTGTTTAAACTACTTTGGCACAATCGTTATTATGGCACATTTAATACGAGGCTGGCGTTCTATTATTACCATTTATTTATTTATTTACAAATACTGCTGATCCTATCAGGGATCGTAGCAGGGTGGAATGTGACATAAAACGAAGCGATAAAGTACCAAAGAGTTACTCATTAAGAACACAAAGCGGGAAAAAATGCACTTACAGAGTCTTGGTTAATAATTTCGTAAGGAAGCCCATTCCATTCTACAATCGTTCGAGGAAAAAATTAGAATTTGAAACTGTTGATGCGCGGTTGGTAAGGTGTAATGGTAAGTGGAGTTCTTCCTCGGGTGACGTAACCAGTCGAGAAAATGATGTATTCGTCAACGTTAATTTTATATTGTCCCTTAATTAATTGAAATAAAAAAAACGGAGTCTGCATACACGGTTTCGTTCTTGAACCGGGACAAACTCAAGCTGTTTGCTAAGTTCGGAAATGAACGCCTTCCTATAGGCGTTAAAAATGAATCTGATAACTTTATTTTGTATTCGTTCCATGCGATTAATTCCTACCTGGGTAAATGGGTCCCAAATAATGTTTACATATTCTAGGGCCGGTCGGATAAGAGTCTTGTACGCCAGGAGTCGAGTATCTGAAGTGGCTGATTTTAGTGTTTGTCTGAGAAAAAAATGATCTACGGAGGGCGTTAGAGGAAATTAAATTGATCTGTTTATCCCATCTAAGATCGGAACTGATCGAGAGACCCAGATATTTGAATTCAGTAACTTCTCTTAGGATATGTTTGTTCATGTGATAGAAGAATGAAAGTGGCTTCTTTTTATTAGTGACATACATACAAACACTTTGTTATAATTTATACAGATTTGCCATGTGTCACGCCATTTCAAAATCTTGTTCAAATCATTATTAAGCTTACTTTGGTGATGTATGACTTCGTTATACATCACATCGATGATGATGTATGACTTCGTTATACATCAATACGTCTTTATGCCGACGACTGTGATGTATGACTTCGTTATACATCACACAGTCGTCGGCATAAAGACGTATTTTGACAAAAATGTCATCGGGAATATAGCTGATAAATATCAAGAACGAGAAAGGCGCAAGTACCGATACCTGGGGGACGCCAGAGTCCACTGAAAGTAGAGAAGAACCCTCATTATTAAATTCTACATATTGGTAGCGGTTTGTTAGGTAAGCTTGAATCCAACAAATAACTTGATTATTTTTAAGTAGTTATTCAATTTTGTTAGAAGCTTTGCATGCGATACTTTATCGAACGCTTTCGCGAAATCTATAAAGATGATATCTACCTGACTTTTCTTGTTCAGGACGGAGGTAAGGCCATGAACTGTCTCAAGCAATTGAGTCCTTGTGGAAAATCCTCATCTGAAGCCATGTTGGCTGCTTGACAGTAGGTTATGTGCATCAAGAAATTCAAAAACGTGTTTATTAATAATGTGTTCAAGGAGTTTACAGACAGAACAAGTTAAGCAGATAGGTCTATAATTAGTAATCAGCTCTTTGTTTCCGGTTTTAGGTAGCGGTTTAACTCTGGCCATCCTCCAATCAATCGGCACGTCGCCTTCATTTAGTGACCTGTTGAATATAATGACTAGATATTTCGATACAAACTCTGCATATTGTTTTAGAAACGCGTTTGGCAAGCCAACCGATCCACTAGACGTCCGTGTGTCTATGTTTAAGAGTAAGTTAAAAATTCCCTGTTCAGACACACGCCCATTCTCAAGGGCTGGTAAGTGGTCAAATTTGGTAAAAGGTGTCCCGATGCCATCATCACGTGCGAACACAAATTTAAACTGATCAGCTATTTTTCTGAAGTCTGTTTCAAGAACGCCATCAATTGTAGACGCATTTGTGTTTGTAGTGCTTGGTAAGATATGATTCCAAAACTTTCTAGGCGACGATTTTATAAAGTTGGGAAGAGAGATGTTAAAAAACGTGTTTATCTGCCCTCATTTGTTCTTTTAACTTGTCGGAAAGATCTTTAAAGTTGTCCTTTAGGAACTCATGTATAGGGGTTTTACATTCCGCTTTTAAACGTCGCAGTCGACGTTTTAAATGAATGGATTCACGTGAGATCCATGAATTGTTACGGATTCGCTTTATAGTTCGTACTGACACATACATTTTAATACAATGGTTCATAATATTCTTAAACCTAAGCCACAATTGGTTAACATCAGAACAGGAATCAGACGAAAGTAAGAAAAACTCATCAAACTGTAAATCAAGCCTGTCTAAGATTGATGTATCATCAGCGTTAGCGAAGTCCAGCACATTGGTGATCTTGGTGTTATCTTTGACAACCTCGTTTGAGAGCGATAGTAATACAGCATTGCGTTCAGAAATTCCCTCAACCACTTCACAAGAAGATAACTTTGCTACAAAATTTCGAATAAAAACAAGATCTAAAATAGACTGCGAGTTCCCGTGCACTCTTGTGAAAGATTTTACTTCTTGAGATAAGTCGAATGTAAAAGCTAGGTCCAGCAATTCTTCGTTATGTTCAAAGTCAACACTGCCTGGAAAATAATTAAGCCAATCTATGTTAGGTAAGTTGAAATCTCCGCACAAGATAACTCTGGTTTTACTCGTTATATACTGCGCGAGATAAGCTTTTAGATTTTGAAGAACAGAAATGGGCAAATTCGGAGGCCTATACACGACTCCAAGGAGATACGTTGTCCCATTTATCGTCGCTTTACAGAATACGCCCTCCACACCGGAGATATCGTCTAGTTTCATGATTGGTAATGTTTTCCTATACAGTGTGGCCCCCCGCCTCCTCTAGTATATCGGTCCTTTCTGATTAATATAAAATTATTAGGAACAAATTCACAATCATAACTGTTATTGTTAAGCCAAGTTTCAGTTAAGCAAACGACGTCCGGCGAGTTGACAGCGATATGATGTTCGAGTTCAAGAGATTTGTTAACCACACTACGGCAATTTACGTTAAGCAACCTAAACCCACTGACGTCCAATTCTTTTGGTCATTGTTTCTTAATTGCTTTGATGTCAAGTCTTTCGCCCTTTTTTTGTCCCAAATGTAAGTCGAGCCGTCAATAATCATCTTATCGTAACGAAGCTTTACTTTTTGATTTTGGTCACGTTCATTAGCCGCACTATTCCACAGTTTTCTCCTGACCTCACGAACTTTAAGCGAGAAATCTTCTGTAACGTACAAATTTGAGCCTTTCAGCTTTGCGGAGTTGTTCAAGACCATATTTGTTTTCACGATAACCAAGAAATCTGACAATGACAGGCCGTATTTTCCTTCCGAAAGTCTGCCTGCTCTATGACAGTGCTCAATTCCAGTCACAGTCGTACCGAGGCGGGTTTTGAATATTTCGTTTGTGATAAGGTTGGTGAAATTATATGGAGTTTCTGCGTGTAGTTCTTTCACGCCGTGAATGATAAGATTGTTTCTGTGGCCTCTGTTCTCGAGATCGTCAACTTTGTTGAGCAAGAGCTTTACTTGATCTTCAAGAATCACTACGTTTGCATCTACCGAATTCAAATGGTCGTTAACTTCTTTCATTTTAACATTGAGGTTTGTATCGAGAGTATCCAGACGATCGTTGGATTTATTAAGTCTGTCTTCTAGTAACGTTTGTAAGGTTATGTGGCTAAACCCCATTTATTTTCGTTTAAGATTGTTCTATGTTATATTAAGCGACGGTATACCAAAGAACGAAATTGGCTCGGACCAACAGGCTTTCCTCGAAGATGCGCCTTTTGTCCGGTGTCATCCGCTCGCTGACTAGAGCGGGGGCCATCTGGAACCTGGGGACCGTCCGTGTGAATTATGACCTGGGCGCGGGGCTAGCCTCGCCTCACCAGAGCGACCCCTCCGCGGCTCCCCGGGCCCCACTTGCAAAGAGACGGTTCCTTGTTAACGTATTCTTGAAAAACTCATTTGCCACTTGCTCTGGTTGTGTTGTCGCTTGCTTCGCTTTTAGAGGTTTGCTTTGATTTTGCTGTCGCTTGCTTCGCTTTTAGAAGTTTGCTTTGGTTTCGTTGGCGCTTGCTTTGGTTTGAGAGGTTTGCTTTGGTCTTTGCAGGCGGAATGAGTTAGTCTGAAATTGGGAGCGGAGAGAGACGGACTTCTCAGCAACACCCTGCTAACCCGCACTCCAGCAACAAGTGCGCCGATATCTGGCACCGTACTATTTCTGAAACCTTGTCCGATTGATATTCCTTATTTTTCTATTAAATTACATTTCATCTTTACGAACGTCTGAGCGGTTTGGTGGTCTGCCAGCGAAGTCGCAGGTGTAAGCGGAATTGCTGCACGTCCGGAAGCTTTTCAACAAGCGACGCCCGTCAGCAACGAAACATCCATCGTCGACAGAACAACGAAGAAAAGAACCTTTACTACGTTTGCATAGTTTTGATTTCCTTTTAACCTTATAACAGATGTAACATAATTTCGCGATCTGTCGGGCCATGGTTTGGCTCGATATCACCGCTAAGCAGAAGCAGTTGCACAAATACATGCAAGCATTCAAATAAACAAAGACGGACTCTTCGTGGGCAGGGTAGCAGCACGATAAAACGGTTGTCACTCGGAAAACAGGGGAAGTTGTAACAAGGTTCAACCTGCAGTGCAAGAGTACGTTGTTTAAGCATGGTAGCAGTTGTGCTGCCACGCTGTCCACTGAAGATCCAGTCTGTCGTGGTTTCTTTTATAGCCGGCGTCTCAGGTTTAGTATGTGACGTCACTGTTGAAGGTTGCTGCCATTGGATGAGGTCCAGATGCCAAAGAGTCGATGTCATGCTTGGGGGAGAACTCCCATTCGGTGTAGCAAGATGATCAGCATGACCGCGCACGTGGACGTTCGAAGGGAGCTTGGGGCGTCCGAGGACAGATAGCCCGTTGAAGATAATGCAGCCAAGAATCTGCAGTGCAAGAGTACGTTGTTTAAGCATGGCAGCAGTTGTGCTGCCACGCTGCCCAGTGAATATCATGTCTGTTGGGGTTTCTTACCACACTTTTACTGTTCGTGTATGCCGAGAAACAAAACATTTATACCTTCTTTTCTCGAGAAAGCTTTCTTTCGCGAATGTTTGTGCGTTTACGATGAACGTGCACACATAATAATGTACGTTATGTGTTGATACTAAGGAATACTTAAGTAATATGAGAGATAATCAGTCATGCTAGAAATCGAAAATCTATAAAGCAAATAGTGGTTGAAGGGACCGCACACATTACCGGTATTTAGAAGATCCAATGTTTTAATCCCGGCGCATGTTAAACTTCGTCTGGCGACGGAAATATATTCATCTGCATATTTCAACATTTTCGTTCTTTGAGAAGACAAAAAGAAAATTAAAATACCCGACCCCCAATATACGAGGCATATATATTGAGTGGTTCAGCGAAGACTTAAAAATCACTGAAAGTAATGTGGCAGATAACAAAGACGCTTTAAGTGAATAAACTGCCCGCCATGGCGAAGATCATTGAGTATAAAAAAATAAGCTTACTAATTTGCCAAGCAATTAAGTGAATTCACTGTTTAGGTTTTTAATTAGTAAAAGTTTACATATGGTCCCAGTTACAAACAGTCCGAGCATAATGGAAAACCACTATATAAATTAATTTTTGGAATTTCCGAATTCACGGGCAGAATCCGCGCCAACGGCGGTCGATTTTTGGAGCAAGGCGGCGAAAACCGCTCGTTGCTGGAGGAAACTTTTTATCGATCTTGGACTCGTATCCAGATTTTCTGCCGGCGACGAGTCGATTTACCCACTTGGCTTAAAAATCCGCTCTTCGCATGCGCCGATCCGCCCGAAAATCCGGATGGGCAAAATACCCTTACGCTTGTTGCATATGTGGGTACTTCAGCGCAACAACAACGCGCTCCGAATTTTTCTGAAACTTGCTGATTTAGTGATTTTTGATGACGCTCATCAGGTTATTGATTGAAATTCTATGTGTTTTATCACAAATAAAATAGTTAAAAGTCGAATCTTAGTTTGTTTCTTGAGATATTGTAACGATTAGCCCCCCATAATATGTCTCCAAGGCCGTATAACTTACCTGCACAGATCGTTTCAGCATAGTTTTCACGCTTGCTTTTAGCAACTTTGTAAAGCCTAAAGAACACTTTGTATATATTTCTCTTTTAAAACTATTATAATGGCTAGAGGGCGTTCAAGAAACACCAGTATTCTTGATGCATCCCGAACATCCTTACACCGCGCTCCTGGCTTGTAGTTGAGTCTGACTCGCATATATTGCGCTGGTTGTGCGTTGGCGGTTTCGTATTATGCGAATAGGGGGCGGGGAATCGCTCAAGCAAAGAACGGCCGCCTACCTCTTTAATAAAACGCGCGTATCATTTTTTTTTATTCGTTATTTTTTTTTTTGTTTTATTGCTTAAGCGTATCAGAAACGGACAATACGTGCACGGGTTGCTACTCATCCTCCAATTAGAATTGAGAAAGCGAGAGACAGAGAGAGAGAGAGAGAGAGAGAAACCTTTATTCGAGCCGCCCATGTTCGGGCAGTGGTTACTAGGTGGTGTGGCCTTCCGGGGGGGATTAGTGTGTCAGGTCAGAGCTTGGAATATATTCGAGTAGGGATAGCTTTTCAAAATAGCTTGTCGGTCTAGCGCTGCTGATTTGAGCAAAGCGTCATGTTAGCCAAGGAGATTAATCCTTGCACAGGTGCCGACTACACCGGCGTCCATTAAGACGAATAAAAACTGCTCTCACACTGGGAATGTTTTGAAGCATGCATAGGTCATTTCTTTAGCCTTCTAGGTATATAAAGGTTTTTCCTCGAAGTTAATAACGGGTAGGTTTAGTCGACGGTGTTTTCAATAGGATTGAAAACAAAAAACAAAACAAAAAACACCCGCGTAAATAAATAAATAAAAACAACGCGCATTAACCTTAAAATGTAGCGTAATTTGAAAATGGGCGTGCTTTAGCCTGAAATAATTTTACCATAAAATTTGCAGTTTGCTTTTGACATAGAGGTCTGGCACCCAAGCGGGTCTTGACTGTGTTGGATGTTCGTACAGAATGGAGTACAGTTTGTTTTAGACATCTCGCACCCCAACAGCACTGCATGCTTTAGTCCGATCCTTCCGCCTTTTTCTGTGGTGGATTCAAGACGTGAGCTTAAAATGAACTGGTGTTCTTTATCTGTTGATCTGTAGGCATACGTTTGCCCAACTCAAAGTGATGGGAACAGGGAATAGAAAGTACACATGTGAAGCTCGTGCCTACATGCCTTTAACGTTTTGAACTAACAGAATAGTGGCCAACTGAAGCGCCGCGGAAGACATATTATCTTTGCAGAATAGGGAAGGGGGTTACGAATCTTATGAACATAATATTTGATACAATCCATGGTCTCCTTGATAGCATAGCGCCAGGGCCCTATTCACTGTACCTGCCAAATCTACAAGGCACATTTCAAAACAAACGGTCGTTTTAGGTTCCTCACAAATTGTAACCAGAGGCTTTAGTTCATGATTGTATTGTGATACAAGGGATACACAGAAAATGAATACCGATACTGAAATACAGATGCTTAGTGAAATGCACAAATTATTGTGCGTATTTTGTAGACCCCATGTGTAAACACGTAAACCTATGGCTGGAAAATGTTAGTCTCTGTGTGGTATTTGTGACAATAAGAAAAAACGAAAACAGTGCTGATTAAAAGTTTTAGTAGACGTGAAGTACATGACACTTCTAACTGCGCCAGCAATGCCTCCTACCAAGGTGACAAGAATATACAGATTTGGTTGTGTGTAACATAGTAAAAATGTATCATGCGCAAAGGGGTCAGAATAAACTATAGAACCTGCGTCACATAAAACTGCAAGGGTCAGACACAGAAGTCTGAGAAGAGTGGTAAGGACATAAACTGAAGTGTTAGAGACGCAAATTTATGGCCTGGCGTGTATCAGGTTCCATGGGGGAGACGCATTCGACCGAAGCGGTCGTATGCCGGGCAATACTCTTGTAAACACGAAGTTTTTTTTTTTTTTGGGGGGGGGGGGGATAGAGTAGAATGAGACACTTTGCCTTCTCTAAAATTTTACGCAACAAGCTGACCATAACTTGACAAACTGGTGTCTGTGTCTATGTCCGAAATGCTCTGGATAATGTTGCGTATTCGGAAGGCCCCTGCCTTAAGGTAATCAGGCAGACTCAATGTGGAATGGCTCGTGGGAGTGGAAAGTTTCCACGCTGGGCATGCGCATCTGGGGTATAGGTTAAGGAAGAATGTTCAGTGCGAGGAGAGACTAGGAGAAAGCGGACGCATCGTGTCGTCGAGCGGGGCGACGAGACGCTGTCGATGGCCCTACACCAAGTATAGGAAGAATGTCAGTAGTGTGTGTGTGTGAGTGTAATCTCTAAAAGTTGGTGCAAGGCCAAGGGGAACTTGTCCGGCTTGGACAAACAATATAGGAGGACTTCGTCATCCATTGAGAGGCCATTCGAGAGTTTTGGCACTCGCCGGTTACTCTCAAATTTGCATTTGGATTTTGTTAGCACTGGTAACTTTACCAGTGATTAAATTGCATCCCCGAACCTAAATTCAAAAACGTCTTTTTAAGTGTGATACTCAGATTACCAGGTTGATTTGTGCGAACTGTGTGCAGCGTAATTATCTTGTTGTCTAGAGCAAAAATGAAGCTGTCTACTTTTTGCATGCAATACTTCTCCATCTCTCTTCAAATGTGAGACTCTCCACGGGAGCGCAGACGCATCGGTAGGTGAGTGGCCCATTTCTTAAGACCGTCAGAGGAAAAACACCCTAAGCTGTTACACCTTGGAAGGCGTCTCCAACTTGTGTGTATGCAGCGTCTTAATAGTAGCTACCTCTCTTTCTTCAGCCGGATGGCGTGATGTTGTCAAGTTTTCGCCGGTCGCAATCCTGAAGGTGTCGCGGCAACGATGGTGGACTCGGCCGTCCCATGTTTTACTGCAGATCACTCTACAGCTTGACAGTTCACGGAAGGTACAGCTGCTGGTTCGTTGCGACGACAGCCACACTCCCGTCCCCTCGTACATTATGCCGGGAATCTTAGTAGCAACCACCAGTCTCGCAATATCAGACAACATGACACGGCGGTTCCTGTGACGTCTTCTGTTGCCACATCGTGACTGTTTTTGATATACCAGGAGCTTCATGAAATTCGAACAGAATTATTGCAAAGCATTCGTAAAATATGCACAAATACGATTTGTGCGGGTGAGTTATACGGCCAGGTGGACATTATGTGGGTGCCTAATCTCTGCAATAAGTCGTATAATGAACAAAACTTCCTTAAGAAACTTTTTAAATAATAAAAGTAATTATAGGGTTAGAATTAAAAACATGCTGAAAATAATCTAAAACTACTACATTATTCAATTTTAGATCGACTTGAAGCTCGTGGGAAAGTCGGAGTCGCACCAAAGTTACCACTCGTGAAGCAGGCGCAAAAGTAGCACTGGCGGAACACGACGATAATCTAATCATCCACGTTTTGCCACTGCTACCTTTGCGCCTGCTGCACGAGTGGTAATTTTGGTGCGCCCCCGAGTTTCCTACGAGCTTAAAGTTGTTCTAAAATTGACTGATATATTGGTCATCGTCTATGATCAGCATATTTATATTGGAAACCATATAATCATTTTTACTAATTAAACAGGTAATTGAGGAAGTTAAGTGAATTTTTCAAATTATCGCAAAGATTAGCCACCTATATGATGTCCTCTTGGTTCGATAACTTACTTGCCCAAACTGTCTTAGTGAATCTTTCACAGATTTTTTCTAATAAATCGGTCCGAATTCCAATGGAACAGCCGGTATAGTTTGCAAAGGACGCTAAGTACAACCGTCGAAAAGGCGTGCCAGGCACCATGAGCTCAACGAACAAATTGTTCGAGCCTTGTTGGATGCGTTTCAAACACCAATATCAAGGTCAACAGAAAACGCAAGAAGAAATGCTAATCGTGGCGTGATACTCAAAATAGCGATGGTCAAGCGAGGTACATGTTAAACACCGTTTGTTAAATTACCTGCCGCTTCTTTTATTATAGATACATTTGTCCAAAACTTCGAGGCAGGTGATGATTCCTCGATCAGAACTTGCAAGTGTCATCATACATCTGGTGTCTTGAGGTACCGCACAGCAAATCGAACACAAAATCGCAGGCGAGGGTGCTTTGTCCAAGTTTGCTCTCGGGAACAATGACGCTGCATGTGCTTTCTGTATTGGATGAAGATGTGTGTTATTCAACGTCTTTGAATACACGTACTATTTGTCCAATACTAACTACTTGGACCAATATGGAAAAAATACTAATATGCGGATATTGTGTGGAACATGCATTTTAACTTGCTCGAGCGACCACCCCTCTTAGGTTTTCATCCATATAGCACAACAAAGCAGTCGAAGTATTGAATATAAAGAATTGATTATGACGCTCTCACAGAAAGTTTAGTCAGCCCATAGTCAAAGACTACCTAAGTAACGCAGTTCGTCACAAGCCTCAGGCGCCTCATTATCAATCTGCAGCCTATAAGATAGAGGAATTGTCCGATAAATTTGCGAAGAACGATTCACAAAGCAAGAAACGTCAACATTATAAGCCAACCTTTGCATTTTCTCAGGTGTCAGTGAAGATATCCTTTGTTGTTCCCGTTTTTTCTCCTTTGATAGGGCAGTAAAGGTGATAAAGGATTGTTTTAGTTACCAAATTAAGCTAGGCGGAACTTGGGCCTAATATGCGTTTGCTCAATGACGTTAATTAGTTCCAGAGGTTCTTTCTTCTGGAGTTTCTAAGACTTCTGTGTGGTTTTCCACTAAACTAATAAACTTAGATTCGAACCAAAGATGCCAAGTGTGAAGCAAAGAACCAGCACTGACGAATAAATCTGGTACTCGTTTGGCAACCTAGGCAGAAAAATGCAGTACGACAGCCAAACTACTAGCAGTAAAGCCCGACGTTTTCACTGGCTCGGTTAATTAGCGCAACGATACCCAGACTCTGGCCTAAGCAGGTAAAGGTTTGCTCTAAGTTGGATCGTCGAAAGTTTTAATGCCCTATATCGTCAGGTAAACATCAAAGTTTGAAGGAATAATATCTGCTACCTGGCAATAAACGAAAGTGAACAGAGCAAAAACTAAGTCTTTTCTTCGGTCTCGTAGCTATCAACATTGAGTATGCTGGACATGGGAGCCTAGGGAACATCATTTGGAAAAGACAGACAATATTTTATGAGACAATGTATGAGCAGGAAACGAATGACGGTGTTGTTAGAGAGTATAAATAGTGTTCTTAAGCGTATTTATATTTTTTTAAAAAGGGCAAAAGCAAAGGGCTCGCGAACATACTATTTCAAATATAGTGTAAGGTTGAATCAGTTCTTTTAGTCCTCAATTATTTGGGAATATTTACGTATAATACTGGTATGACATATTTCTCTAGTACTCTCACAGGCGGGACTCGCATTTATGAGGTCTCTCCAGAAAGTACACCCCCATTTATTATGCTATAAAATCTAGGCGTCCTAAAACAATGGTGCCTTAAACTTCTCCAAAATACTCCCAATAGAAGCTCAAATACTTATGGCAGCGTTCGTTCCACTTTTCAAAAAGGCCTGTGAAGCTCTCTTTTGAGATTGCCATCAGCTGTCTCGTAGATTTCTAGTTAATATAGTCATTCGCCTCAGAGCATTTGCCTTTCAAATACAATTTCAGCAAGGAGAAGCGCCAGACGTCACGGGGCTCTATGTTTGGGCTGTAGGGCCTTCCAATCCTGGGTGACGCGCTGGTTTGCTAGAAACTCCCGCACGAGAAGTAACGGACTGGCAGGTCGGTTGTCGTGTTGAAATGGCGCGTCACCATCTACCATCAACTCCGGTTGTTTTCGCCTTACGGCGACCTTCAGACGTACCGAAATATGGATATCACTAAATGTATTATCCACGAAATCTTTCTTATTTATTCGAAAAGTGTCCGCTGAGAACTATACAAATTTGTAGGAAAACTTGATTCATATTCGCTGGTCAGCTGGCTAATATTGTAAATGTGACGATCACACAGCGCTTCACCTGACCTGACTCTATGGCGCTTGACGCCGACTGAGCGGACAAAACAAGAAGCTATCATTCCCAAATTTGCAGTTGGATTTTATCTTAATGGCTGCCAATTGACATCCAAGATATTCCCAGAAAACAGAAATGTTATGTTACTTTCTGGACAGACCTTGTACATAAAAAAGTGACTTTTTGAAGCGTTTTAGTACACTTCTCTACGTTATTGGATAGTTTTACTATTACGCATAAAATAAACGCAAGCACTGCGCCCTTTTGTTAGCTAATGAAAACTGCGTTTGATAGCGTTGCGAGCTTCATGCAGCGCATGCGCGTCCTCGCCATGCGCCAATCAAAGACGCAGTTTGGGCTCCCGAAAACACGCGGTGAGGAACACGGATAACTAACCTAAACGCACAGAGCTTGCGAAGGCTCGTATACGCATTACTAAAACTCACTATTCAGAAAGATGGCCTTACCGCTTATGTAGGACATCCTTACGACTCCGCACCTGTCGCCGTATATAAAAGAAACGGATACGAACGGTGGCTCACTTTCTGAAATTCAAGTGTAGAGAAAGCGTTTATTTCGTATCAATCTAAACAAATCTGCTGACATGATAAAAACACAAATTATCCTTGCCTTTGCAACTGAGAATGAACATGTTTGCCATGAGTATATATTCGTTGTTGAAAACACCGGATTTTTAGCTTTTGGTTAAGGATTCTCTTTATAGACCAACAAACAGACTACTTACCATCGTCGGCAGTGAAGAAGGCCTTATTTTTCACGGTATACCCTTCACTTGCTTCGAGCTTTAACATTCCGGAGCTGTGGATCATGAACGATAATAACACTGAAATCATGTACGAGAGAGAAAAGCAAAAAAGAATAGGTGTCAACATATTGTCCGATAGTATTTTTTATTGGTTAGCTGATGTGGCGTTATTCTTAGTTCATCCTACTTTGTCCGGAGGCGACCGTCGGCGTGCGCAGCCGGTCCCCGGTGAGGTGTGGCTTACCATGTGGACTCATAGCATCACGGGTTGAAGCTCACGTATGACGTGGGAATTTCAAACGTAAACCAATTGATGAAGTAAATGGCGCGATAAAACTCCTCTCCTCGCGATTACTTCGGCTACCACAACTTCTAAAAATCCGAGAGTACTAAGGACTCAACGACCTACACGCACCCACGAAAGAAGCAGAGCCCATAAAGAAATTTATATTAAGATACGCTCGTGACAGACTGCACTCCTGATGAAATTTAAGTTTGTCTTGATCATTCTGATGCACCCGAAGATCCCAAGATTAAGCCGTTTATGCAGCGCATACGACACCACCCAAGCCTCCATGCAACCAAGCAGAGCAAATCAGAGCGCATGTATAATATACGTGCGACACATTTTGTCAGCCGCCATGGTGTCTCCGGGATTCTTCTTCCGGCCGTGAAAGCTAAATGTCGAGGAATCATGGGCTCCCAAGCAGCACCAAATGTGGCCCCCACCGGCTGTGTTTTTTTTTTTTTTCGGCGCATCATATTGTCACGGGTGGTGACCAGAATAACAATAAATAAACAGGAAGAAATAAACGTTTAATGTGGCGAACTTGTGCCGAAAACAAAAAGGGAATAGAAAATAATAACAAAGCGTCGCGAGCGTCGAAGTCGGCGAGACAGCAGAGTCGAGCGCTGGGGCGAAAACTGACTCCGGTTCGCCACGCGGAGCCCCTTATGTACAGTCGGGAGCAAAAGTTTGCGGGGCACGGGAGCGCGTGCCGAAATGAATCGCTACGCCGTGCAACGGCGCGCCGCCGCATTAAAATGCCGCGCTTTGCTCATGCGCGTCCTTCGTGCTGGCAGTCATGTCTCTTTCGCTCGTTTCTGTCCGACTCACTCCTGATAACCGGAGTCGGCGCCAGGGGCGCAAGTTGCCGTTTCGCCGACTGTCATGCCTCGCGTCCTCCTCTGCTGACTCAGCAGCCGCGCTGAGTGACGGAGCACCTATAATTACCCACGCGGCGGCTGAGGCGGCTGAAGCAGACGCGCAGCATGACAGCCAGCGAAGCGCTAACCTGCGCCCCTGGCGCCGATTTCTGTTATCAGGAGTGCGTCGGAAAGAAACGGGCGAAAGAGACATGATAGCGAGCACGAAAGGCGCGCATGCGCAAAGCGCGGCTCCCTAATGCGGCAGCGCGCCGTCGGACGGCGCGGCGATGCATTTCGGCACGCGCTAACGTGCCCCGCAAACTTTTGCTCCCGACTGTACGTGCGTAAGCTTCTGGAATAATCAGCGTAGAATGTCCGACGCGTAGAGCATTCGGACCTCGAACACGCAACAGGATTCTCGAATTTACCAGAAAACTAGATTGCAGGAATAACAAAAGATGCGTCGCTCCCAGGGATCGAACCCTGGCTTTTCGCGCGGGAGGCACGCGCGATAACCGTTAGGCCACGAGCGCGCTGCTTGCTTGGTCAGCTGCGCTCGCGGCATTACTCCCCCCTTTAAAAAGTGCATCGCCCCGATGCAACACAAAACAAAACAAAGCAAATAAAAAGGACGGTAAACTAAAGAGTCATTTGGAAGGCATAAGGTGCACAGTCCTATCGGGCGTAGTACGGCTTCAGTCGCACGACGTGGACGAATTCAGGCCGTGGTGGGCGGCGTGATGATGTTCTTGTTCCGTCGGGCATCACCTCGTAGTTGAGCTCCCAGAGGCGACGAAGTACCTTGTACGGTCCAAAGTATCGTTTCAGCAATTTCTCACTGAGGCCGCGGCGACGGATGGGCGTCCACACCCACACCCTGTCTCCGGGCTGCAAGTGAACATCCCTGCGACGAAGGTTGTAGCGGCCGGCGTCGACGCGTTGCTGGTCTTGAATCAGGAGTCGGGCGAGCTGGCGGACTTCTTCGGCCCGTTGAGCAACCACCTGGGCGTCGTCGCTCTCACTGTCAGCTGGCACATGGGGCAGCATCGCGTCCAGCATGGTCGTTACTTTCCGACAATGTACCAAATGGAAGGGTGTGAATCCAGTGGTCTCTTGAACCGCCGTATTGTAGGCGAACGTGACGTAGGGCAACACCTCGTCCCACGTCTTGTGCTCTACGTCGACGTACATAGAGATCATGTCAGCGATTGTCTTGTTGAGTCGCTCCGTCAGCCCGTTGGTCTGCGGGTGGTACGCAGTTGTACGACGATGGCTGGTGTGACTGAGTCGGAGGATTTCTTGGGTCAGCTGTGCCATGAACGATGATCCGCGATCTGTAATCAGAACTTCAGGGGCGCCGTGCCGGAGGACGATGGACTCAATGAAAAACTTGGCAACTTGCACGGCAGTCCTTGAAGGAAGGGCTTTCGTTTCGGCGTACCGCGTGAGATAATCGGTTGCGACGATTATCCATCGGTTCCCTTGCGTCGATGGTGGGAATGGCCCAAGTAAGTCCATTCCAATTTGGTGGAACGCGGCAGATGGTGGCCCAATAGGCTGAAGAAGTCCTGCCGGTCTCGTCGGTGGTTTTTTCCGTCGTTGACACTCGTGGCAAGATCGGGTGTAGTGGTGCACTGTCTTCGCGAGCTTGGGCCAGTAGTATTTTTCGCATATCCTGGCGAGAGTTCTGCTGTAGCCAAGGTGTCCCGCCGTCGGGTCATCGTGGCAGGCTTGAAAAATTTCTTCTCGAAGACTGGAAGGGACCACCAACATCCACGCCGTGTTGTTGTCGCTGAAGTTCTCCTTGTATACTTCGTCTAACATTAGTACGGACTATAGACCCCTTTCGAAATACTGCCCTCTGTTGGCAGCTGTGGAATCCCTGCACGATGGCGGGCTAAAGCCGCAACGTCACGGCACACTTTATGCGTTTGGTTGAAGCAGAAGAAAAAACAGACCCACAGAAAAAGGCGATGAGCGCAGTGACGTTGCACTTTCGACGCTGTTTGATTGGCTTGTCTACTCCTAGCACTGACTGCGCTCTGATGTTCGATATCTTATGGAATGACTTGCACGTGTCACGATGTATGTTGTTCCGCCATTGTGCAGGGGTTCCGACCTTCTAATAACCGGCACGGGAATTTCGAAAGGGGTCTATTGTTAGCCGCGCGTGCTAAAAGCGCGAGCTAATTGCTTTGAATGAAGCCTCGGCGGCTGCACGAGCGCTCGTGCAGCCAGTGCTCTCGTCAAGGCAGTCAAGGCTAGCGGCTCGCGCTAGCACAGCCTTCGCGGTTAGTCCATGCTAAGGTGAGACGAAGTATAGAGCACACCTCGTCGGAGGGAGAAGGTTGGCAGTGTTCGTACAAAACTGCGGGGAACGGCACTTCTTTGTCCCTCTAGGTGCTCGATGAGTGCTCGCAGCTCAGGGTCATCTCGTTGGAGTGCTGCCATGTCGCTGACATCCAGAGCGCCGAGGAAACACTCATCGTCGTCCTCTTTGGTGCAGGCAGGAGCGGACTCGACTGGGGCCCTTGACAGGCAGTCGGCGTCATTGTGCTTCCGGCCGGTCTTGTACACCACGGTCATGTCGAACTCCTGCAGTCGTAGGCTCCACCAGGCGAGGCGTCCGGAGGGGTCCTTCAGATTCGCCAGCCAGCAGAGCGAGTGGTTGTCTGTGACCACGCGAAAAGGACTTCCATACAAATATGGGCGAAACTTTGTTATTGCCCAGACGACAGCGAGGCACTCCTTTTCAGTAGCTGAATAGTTCCTCTCCGCGTTAGACAGCGTCCGACTTGCGTATGCGATGACTCGCTCTGCGCCGTCCTGCATTTGGACTAGTACCGCACCCAGTCCGGTGTTACTGGCGTCGGTGTGGATCTCGGTTTCAGCAAACTGGTCGAAATGGCCAAGACTCGGGGGCGTCTGGAGTCTTCGTTTGAGCTCGTCGAATGACCTCTGGTGTTCTTCTCTCCACTCGAACTTTACGGCGTCCTTCGTGAGGTGTGTCAGCGGTGCGGACAGCATGGCGAAGTCTCGAACAAAGCGCCTGTAGTAGGCACAGAGTCCGAGAAATCTTCTCACGACCTTCTTGTCAGCCGGCGGCGTAAATGCAGCTACGGCGCGGGTCTTCTCGGGGTCAGGTAGAACGCCTTTGTTGTTCACGACGTGGCCAAGGAACTTCAGTTCGCCATAGGCGAACCGACACTTTGTTGGCTTGAGTGACAGGCCGGCGGTCTTGATGGCTTGAAGCACGGCTGGAAGTCGTCTGAGGTGTTCGTCGAAATCTCGTGAGAATACCACGACATCGTCCAGGTAGACGAGGCAGCTCTGCCATTTCAGGCCTGCCAGCACAGTGTCCATGACGCGCTGGAAGGTGGCTGGTGCTGTACAAAGTCCGAACGACATCACTTTGAATTCGTACAGTCCGTCGGGAGTGACGAAGGCAGTTTTCTCCCGGTCACGTTCGTCGACTTCAAGCTGCCTGTAACCGCTCTTCAAGTCCATCGACGAAAAATATCGGGAGTGGCGCAATCGGTCTAACGTATCGTCGATGAGGGGGAGCGGATAGACGTCCTTCTTCGTCACAGCGTTCAGTCGACGATAGTCCACGCAGAACCGCAGGGTTCCGTCCTTCTTCTTTACAAGTACGACAGGGGACGCCCATGGACTTCTTGAGGGTTGAATGATGTCGTCGTCGAGCATCTCCTGGAATTGATCTTGAATCACTTTCCTTTCCTTTAAGGAGACTCGATACGGCGACTGGTGAACAGGGAGTGCGTCGTCGTCGGTAATAATGCGATGTTTCGCCATTGGTGTTTGGCGAACTTTCGATGTCGTGGCAAAACAGTCACTGTATTCGGCGAGGAGATCAACCAGTTGCCGGCGCTTCGAAGCTGGGAGCTCGGGGTCGATGTCGAGCTGCGGCGGCGTCGTGCTCTTCTGCTGTGGCGACGAGGTTTCCTCTGAGGTGACCACGGCTGGCGTCTGAAGCTCCTCGGCGTAGCCCATGGTGGTACCCTTCCTTAGGTGCTGCGGTTCCTCTCGAAAGTTTGTCACGAGAACAGTTGTTCGTCCTTCTTGAAGATTCGTTACGCCTCGTGCGACGCCATTTCCTTTTTCAATTAGCAGTTGAACGCTGCCTTCCAGAAGAGCTTCACCGTGCATGGCTGCGTCGGTTATGACGGTGACGAAAACACTTGACCGCGGCGGCAGATTCACATGGTCGGCTATAACTCGGATCGCAGATGATGTCGTGTTGGCCTCCACCGGGGGCAGGACTGGCTTTCGCAGCATCAACTGGTTTGCCCCGAGGTCGATGACGGCGCCATACTCGCAGAGAAAGTCCATTCCGAAGACTTTCTTGACAAGGCACGTCTCACCGTGGATCTCGACGCG
The DNA here is from genome assembly GCA_013358835.2 of Ixodes persulcatus. NCBI lineage: Eukaryota > Metazoa > Arthropoda > Arachnida > Ixodida > Ixodidae > Ixodes > Ixodes persulcatus. Next base: position 17,003 of record JABSTQ010007142.1, on the reverse strand, counting down.
AGCAGTGCATCTCCCGACTGGTGTGATGAGGTGTCCTCCGGCGGTTCTTATTTGTGGTCCATCCCACGGCGTCATGACTTTTCGGAGGCGGCGGGAGAGCCTCCCACTCAAGACTGAGTAGTCTGCTCCGGTGTCCACGAGTGCTGATGCGTCGTGGCCGTCGATGACGACGCTTAGGATATTGGACACCGTTGCAGGGGCGTCGTTTCGGTCTCTGGTAGCGTTCGAGTGGGGGCCCTCCGACGTTCGTGGAGGATCTTGGCGTCGGTCGTCTTCGGCAACTCCACCTCCAGAGGTTGCCGCGCCTAGTTTCCCCGGCGAGGAGCGATGGGCGACAGGCTTTCACGTCGGGGCCGGCGCATCGGCGAAGCTGGACGTCGCGGCGACGGTGACCGGAACTCTCGGCGGGACGCAGGCTCGGGGGACTGAGGTCGTCGCAAGTACTCGTCGATCTCCCGAGGTCGTTCACCATAACGGGGGCGCGGGTCGTTTGGATGGAATCCGCGCAGCCCGAGTCTACGGTATGGGCATCGGCGGTACACATGGTCAGCTTCCCCGCTGTGGTAACACAGCAGGCGTCGGTCGGCCGTCCTCCAGACGTCTGTCTTCCTCGGCGCAGGTCGGTCTGGGTGAACGTGCGCCTGATCTTCCTGTCGTCGGGGGTACTGCGGCGTTGGGGCGTCTCTTCGGGGTGGCGCCGTGGCTTGGCGGGGAGCTTGCGGCGGTCGTCGGGCCATGGCAGCGTAGCTCAACGTCGGTTCCTCCGGTGCCGCCGTGGTGACGGGAACCTCTGGTTGGAACGCCCGATGCACTTCTTCCCGCACGACCTCGGCGATGGAGATTGAGGCGGGGCGATCAGTGTCGGGTAGAATTTTCCTAAGCTCTTCCCGGACGATGTCCCGGACAATTTCACGAAGGTTGTCAGCACAGATGCGGCCCTCGTCGAATCGGGAAGATGCCAGCGTCGAAGCAACACGCGTGTCGGCGAGTCGGTTGTAGTGGCTGGCTCGGGCTTGCAGGGCACGCTCGATGTTCGTTGCCTCGGCGACAAAATCTTCGACAGTTTTCGGAGGGCTGCGGACAAGGCCACCAAAGATGTTTTTTCTCACACCCCGCATGAGGATTCGTAGCTTCTTCTCTTCTGTAGCCCGAGGGTCGGCGCGGGCGCTCAGGCGCAGAACGTCCTCTACGAAGCCGGTGACACTCTCGTTGGGGCCCTGGGTTCTGGTTCGCAGTAGGTCCTCGGCTCTCTCTCGGCGGTGGTGGTTGATGAATGTAGCCTTGAGTTCGGCCTTGAAAATGTCCCATGACGTCAAAGAGGACTCATGATTCTCGTACCAGTGCTTGGCGGTCCCCTCAAGCGAAAAAATAGACATTGTGCAGGCGCTGCTCGTCGGTCCAGCTATTGTGGCGGGCAACGCGTTCATACTAGGTCAATCCAGTCTTCGACGTCTTCGTACTGCTCGCCGTGGAATGGAGTAGCCGTCCGCGGTACGACGGGCAGGTAAACGACGGCAGGAGCGGCCGGGGTCTCCGACTGGTTGGCCATCGTCGTCCTCCTTGTTTCCTTGGTCTTGGTTGGCAGCAGTCCGTATTCCGGGTCTAGGCCCTGGATGCGGCGGCTTACTCGGGTCTCGGTGGTGTCTTCGTTGGGTTTTCGGGAGCTTGGATTCGGACTCGTACTGCGGGAACTCGGAGGGGTGCGCTGCACGGACATGCGGTACCCCGCACCTCCACCAGAATGTCACGTGTGGTGACCAGAATAACAATAAATAAACAGGAAGAAATAAACGTTTAATGTGGCGAACTTGTGCCGAAAACAAAAAGGGAATAGAAAATAATAACAAAGCGTCGTGAGCGTCAAAGTCGGCGAGACAGCAGAGTCAAGCGCTGGGGTGAAAACTGACTCCGGTTCGCTACGTGGAGCCCCATGTATGTACATGCGTAAGCTTCTGGAATAATCAGCGTAGAATGTTCGACGCGTAGAGCATTCGGACCTCGAACACGCAACTGGATTCTTGAATTTACCAGAAAACTAGATTGCAGGAATAACAAAAGATGCGTCGCTCCAAGGGATCGAACCCTGGCTTTTCGCGTGGGAGGCACGCGCGATAACTGTTAGGCCACGAGCGCGCTGCCTGCTTGGTCAGCTGCGCTCGCGGCAATATCATCTTTTTGCGAGGAATATAAGATTCCGCCTGTGCCGACTGGAATGGCGCCGTTGGTGTCGGTGTCGAACGTGGTTAAAACACGTGATACACTGGAAATTGAAGGTCGCCGTGTCTCAAGTGATTTCTGTTTATAAAGTAAAACATGTGCTTCAAAGAAAAAAATTCAAGATTTTCGGCGGAGGTAGTATTTGAACCCACGACTCTTCGGTTGCGAGGGAGACACGCCTGTGCGACTTGGCAACGAGCTGAGGTTTATGTGTCTAGCTATTGCGTTCCACTCCACTCTTAAAAAGCAAAGCTCGAACGTCCTCCTGTATTTTTTACGGTTATTTGAATGGGAGAACATACGGCACAAATATTTTCGAGAACAGCTAAAAAAAAAACAAAAAAAAAACGGCGTCTTGTCGAACATTATTACTTTTGGATTCTTGCTAATGAATCACGTTTGGTTAGTCGCTTTCGCTCGCCAGAGGCCAAGGAGCGCCTGCTCTACCTCAAGGAATTGGAGGGGAAGGGTCTCTGTTGCTTCGTTTTTGACCCGTGAACGACGGAAATCGCTCTTTGCATCCACTGGGTGCTCTTTCACGTTTCAGTAGACGCAGTCCGGAAGCTGTTTTAAAACTTACGTCAAGGTCAAAGAGGTCAGCCGCGACAAGTGGCACGTCAGCTGTTTTGAGGGGATTGAGTCGACCACACGCTACGTCCGCATGACTCTGAGGACGGACGTTACGCAATAAGGTATGCCACACAAATTTGCATTCAGGGTGCGAATACCCTCATTGTCATTTCTGGAAGAGTTCCAATGTTTCTGCGATACAAGTTGTTTTACGCATCTGTCAACCGTTCATATATGTTTTCTTTATTTTCTTTCGATGACGTGTATACACGTCATTATCAATGTCAATAAAAGACGGACTGCTTCAACGAAGCAGGCAGAAGACTACGGAACAGGACTAGTGTGCCATTCGTCCTTAGCTGTCTCGGGTCGTTACATGGCCGCCTTCCCTTGGCGTGTACTACCGATTGTCGATGAGGAGAAGCAATAAATTTGCAAGGACGGACGCCCCCTCCTATGTTCTTACAAACGCCCGGGCAACCGCCTCTTCCATGAACCAGGTGGAAGAGCCTCTTCTTCACATACTTGGAAGCGTCGGGTGCAAACAACTTTACTTCGCAAAGGTGGACAGCCATTCTTCTGCACTCGCTCGGCGTGGAAGGACAACGGAAGGTCGGCAACTCCCCAGCTTCTCCAACTTCTCGTGCACCTCTCCCTTTGGATGAATCTGGAGACCAGAGCAATGGCACGTCCACCGGCGGGAAGTCGCCACCTGGGGACGATGCGTTCGAACTCAAGCTGGCTACATGTGACCTCCTGTTCTCAACGGCGACGAACGTCCTCGTCGAGCGTCACATTTGAAAGGAAACGACTGTAGAACCCCGGTAAGTCTATCGAAGCCTACATTGCCTGCTTATGATAACCTGCAAGAATTTGCGAATGGGAAGGTTCCCCTCACTTTGCGGGATGGGGCCAGCTCGTTTGTGGCGTCGCGTCGGAGAAGCTACGTGAACGCTTGTTGTTTGAAGGGGTAGGACTGAGTTTCTAAAGGGCAACTGTGATAGCGAGCCATTATAAAGAAACGGTGAACAATCAGCAAGAATTCTCCGCTTAGGAGGGAGAAAACCAGACACGGAAATCACGTACGATCGTGACGCAGACTCCAAATTTAGCTGCGTCCTGGTCAGCTTCGGAGAGTGATCGAAAAAACGTCGGCGCTTTTGCTCCGGATCTTCTCGGCGTATTGACAGTTCCTCAAACTGCAAGTTCAGAGATTAGCGTTTTTCGAAGTGCACAAATATAGGTGATTTCAAGCGGTGTGCCGCAGTAAGGTAGACGAACAGTGGCAAGCAAATTCTGGAGAATAGAGAGGAACACACGACGCTTCTGCACGTACGACGCACAACGCCTGCCATATCATTTACGGTGAAGGTATACTCGAAAGCAAGAAACCTCAGTTTTAGTATATACAATATCTTCGGTATCTGATATACCGGAAGATATCTACATGATGCACTACCAAGCGACTACGCCTTCGACTGCGCCATCTGTAACCTTAGTCAACTATTCCAGCGGCGAGATCTCTCTGAAGGCCTGCTTCCTTGCGAACATCCTCTACCACTAGCTGTCCGTCTGTGTGCGTTTCTACGTAGTCTGACAAGGAACCACAGTGCTCGAACTGGACGCCATTTGAAGCATTCATTTTGCATTAAAGGGTCAACCTTGCAATGTCTGCACACAGGTACCATTTTCATACATTTTCCGGTAGAATTCCGCACTGTATTCGGACATCGGTTCGCGAATGAGTGCGTACTTGTGAAAGAGTTGGCAGATCACATTAAGGGCAAGCCCGACGTACCTCCCGCCCCAGCGAAGTTGCGCCGACTTCCGTTAAATCTGCGAGAGCAAGTGTCTGCAGAAGAACGGCGTCTCGAGCAAGGTGGTATCAGTGAAAGTGTGGATGCCTCCCAATAAATCGCTACGAATGTTGTTCGCAAGCAAGATGGTAGCATCCGTCTGTATGTGCATTTACGTGAGGCCAATAAAGCCATTATCGTGGATGGTTTCCCTCTGCCTCACACGAAGGTAGACGAAAAGTTGATATTTGAAAAGTGTGTTGCACCAGCCAACTGGCGCAAACAACTTTTCAAAGATCGACTTGGCATCGGCCTACCACCATCTGCAGTTGACGCCGGAGACCCTCGAACTCACGACCTTCGTTACACTTGAGGGTCTCTTTCGTTTTCGTCGGGTGTGTTTCAACCTCGCTTCTGCACTTGCGACGTTTCAGAAGATGACGACTGCTCTTCAGAAGGAATGCTAGACTTTACATTGCTACATGGATGATGTCATCGTCTTTGGAAAGTTGGACGATGAGCACACCGCGAATCTTCAAAAGGTCCTATGCCGCATCGCTGTCGCAGTGCTAAGCTGTAACAGCAAGCGAGACTAATTTCCGGGAACTCGCATTCCTGGGACATGTCTAAGGTCAACGCCATCGTCGATGAACCGCGACCTACCAACGTCACCGAGCTACGTTCTTGCTCGGACTCCTTAGCTACAATGCTAAATTCCTCACTCGCTACGGGGACGTTCTAGAGCATCTACTCATGCACCTTCGGCGTGTTGTTGGTTTTTTATGATGACAAGGCGGCGTAGAGCGTTCGTCAAGTGAACGTGCTCCTTTCTATCTACGAAGACATGAACAGTTTCGACCACTCACTCTCCGTGGTAGTGACAACGGATACCTTCAAGTACGGACTGGCGTCCGTGTTGCGGCAGAAGTTTCAAGGCGAACTTCGCACAATCAACTTCGTATCCCGAAGTCTCACTCAAGCCCAATGTAGCAAATCTTTTGAGAAGAAGGAAGCGTTGCTGTGCATCAGGGCATGCGGGTACTCCCACGTTTTCTGTAGGGGAAGCAGTTTTAACTGCGTATGGACAATCAATCCCTGGTCACCCTAATTTCATCACGGGGGTCGACACGCATTGCTTGATGGCTAACTCCCCTAGTTTACTGCAATCTCCACGTGCTGTATTATCGTGGAAGTGACAACTAGTTAGCGTATACACCTTCGCGGCTACCTCTACTTGGACTTCAAGAACACGAAAAATAAATTTTGTCTCTGGTGTCCTCTTGCGTCACGAAGCAGAAACTACAAGAAGCTATCAAATCAGTTCTCGTGCTTTAATGGGTTATGTTTTGCGTCAGAACACAGTGGCCCCCAAAGTGCTGCCTCAACTCTGAGCGTCCTTCCTTCTATCATGTCCTGGACGATATGACGGTCATGAACCACCTCCTGCTGCGGGCAGAGCGCTTGGTAATTTTGGCTTCGCTGACCTCGACGATACTGGAAGCTGTGCATGAAGGCCATCCTGGTATCATTCAAAGTATTGGTGTATTGGTGGCTTGAAATTGATAAGAAAGAATTGGTGGCTGGAAACCAGTATTGGTGGCTGGAACTTGATAAGAAAGTGGAAAAAGCAAACAGCTCTTACTTCGTTTTTGAGTCGGCTGACAAATCTGAGAAACCATCAGTGGTACCCCCCCCCAAAAAAAAAAAAAAAATAAAAGAGGATTCTATGGCCTGAACGTGATTGGAAAAATCTGGCGTTCAATATCGTCGTCCCCTTCGTGAGGGTCAAGGAGAGTTGCTATTTAACAGTAAAGTTAATCGACTTTTACTCCAGGCGACCAGAGGTGTGCTTAGTCTAGAATGTGACATCGAAAACAGTGATCAAGGTTTTGGCAGCCGTCTTCACCCGTGAAGGATATGCTGATGAACTTTAGACCAACCATGGACCACAGGTGGCATCTAGTATTTTCCAAGATTTACTTCGAAAGCTAGGGATCAAGAACTCCTGTACCTCCATCTAATACCCCGAGAGTAACGCGCAGGTAGAGCGCTTTAACAAGGTGCTCAAGGACTGTGGTCAACTAGTTGAATTGGAGCAACGTCCCCCATAAACAGCAGTCATGAAATATCTTGCTGTGCAGCAGTACAACTGGGGGCACAGGAGTGCCCCTAGCTGTACTGCTTCACGGTCTTTCCCCACGGACCATGTTGGACATTTTTTGGGTTTCCTGGCGCCAGATTTTTCGTCGGCTCCTATTCCGAGATGCGCAAAAAAAAAAGGCGCGAGTGGAGGCAAGGCAGATGTACAGCAAAGAATATACAGACCGGAAAAATAGGTACGAAAACTCAAACGTTTTGTCCAGGGACCAGGCGACTTTTATTAGGGTGAAGAAGCCCGTCATCGCCAAGAAAGGTAGTTTGTCTTATAGTAAAAAACTTAAAAAACGAAAAGTAATCAGGAAGAAGGGTCCAAGTTTTTTGTTCTTAAAGATCACCACACGTGGAACGCTTCAATGTTTTGGAGTGTGCCGCAGGTACATGAAAGGTGCTGCAGAGAATGCGTTGAAGACCGCGTCATCCCATCCCTCGAGAAAGTATCGAGAGATTTTGGTACAGCGGAAGTTTCAAATGGGAACTAGGACACGTAACTGCTTAATTCGCCCCCGGAGAACAGAAGAGAGCCTGCAAATCAAGTGGTGTAGAAATATCAAAGCCAGTCGCTACCGTGGAGGTCAACTCGAGAACGACGACCATCTCCATGGAATAAGCATTATCTTCTCAGTTAACAATTTTTAGAGGAAGAGATGGTGTATCACGTCTGACAACCTTTGGAGTTTGATTTGCTTTATTTTCTTTTCGATTACGTTGAGAAGACCCCGATATTGGGAATGTTCTTTTAACAGAGCCTTCGTAGATGAAACAGACCTAAAAGTGAATTTATGATCCGTGTTGGGCAGATTGACCGACACCGCCTAAGGGCCACCGAGCTGGGAGCTGCCTGAAAAAGGCTGCGGCCGAGACGCGGCTGCGCCAAAGTTGCCCGTCATTGTAAACTCAAAAAGTGTGTGAAGCGGTACTCGGGTTTGTAGGTGTGTCTTCGATGGTGCGAGGCAGTGAGCGCAAAGCCCAATCAAGGGAGCCGGCGCCACGAAAAGGCAAACATCTCTGGGGTGGTATTTGTTGTACCGAAATTGGCTTCGTAAATTTGGGTTTTGGGGACTAGGGAGCCCTACATGAGTATATGAGGAAAACGTAGCCGGATAAGAAAGACCACCCGAAGGACAAAAAGACGGGACGAGTTTTCAACGGTGCCTGCCCGCCCGGAGAGTGGATGACTGCGAGACACTAATTTGTCGGGTTTCTTGAGACTACGCCGCGTCGCTGAACAGTGACGTCCTACCTCCGAGATAGGAGGCTGGAGGACCCAGAGTCCCCGAGATTCCTCATCAACGCCACCGACCCTCCCAGACAAGCGTCGTCAACCCTGCCAGCATCGTAGAGTGCCGGCCTGGTGCGGCTCCGAGACGAACCTTGTCTCAAGCCCGATGTACCTGCCCAAGAGGGTGAGCGCCCGCACAAAATAAGCAGTCGGACTATAAATGTCCGTATAGGAATTTCAGCCTCGGGGTGCTTCTCCTCTCCACCCCAGAAAGGACTCCAAGAGTGGTTGAATCTCTACTTTCCTGTAGCGATCATTACAACGTGTGCATGGGGTTTTATCGATGCAAATAAAAAGACATGCTGCTTCAACCAAGCAGACTGAAAAAGAACTTTACACACCTACTGTGTCTTTTGTTCTTGGCTGACTAAGGTCGTCCCTCGGCCGCCTTCCTATGGCTATAGCGCTCCAGAGAAATTCGGCGCGACTGCCACGTGCCGAAGTGTTCCGAGTGTTCTTCCCTCGGATACGAGAAAACAAAATTGCGTTAGGACGTAAGACGGCGTCACCGTTGGATCTGTGGTAAGTAAGCAATTCCTGTTCACCATGGGTGTTCAGGACGCAGAACTCTCGGCGCGTGGTCTCAGAAATGACGTCCCAACCAGCAAGAAACAACAAGTGTAAATTCCTGTTGCCGAAGACTATAGCAGCAACGAGGAGGCATCAGGCACGTCCGCAGACAAAGGCGCGGCGCCTCCACATGCGGCGACGTCGCTCGAGGACGGCGGTGTCCCGCTTACTTCTTTTTACCCATCGCTCAAGGAGGCCCCCAAAGGCGTCGCTGCTGTGGACCTTGCCACCGATTCCCCAAAGTGCTCAATTGACAACATGCCTTGGTTCCAGCACGTCCCAGACGCGAAGCCATGATGGGAAGCAAACAAGCTTCCCATCAACAAGGCGGCAACATCCGGTTGATGGAAGTCTGCATGGTTTTCAAGGTTAGTTTGACACTATAGCCTTTTTATGATTTGTACACTCGAACCGGCCATCAAGGTTTCAACAATCAAGGTTCGTCGTTTCAACAGGCGTAAGAAAAATATTAAGTATATAATTTGCTGGAACGTCAGAAACCGGAGTTGTTGGCGATGCAGGAAAATAAGATCGCAGAGGACGAGCAGGTATAGAGTGCACTAAACTCCGTTTCATTTTCGCACGCAGTAACGCACGTTTGAAGGGTCTTCAGTATAGTATTTTTTTGTTTTTGAAGAGGTCGCTTCCCTTGCCGGAGTTAGGTGTAACCACCAACAGAGGTCGCTTTATTATGTGTGATTTCTTTTTTGCGCGGATCACAGGCAGCTTAGCAGTGTATACTCCCTTAGTACGGTGAAAGACCGGCTTCCTTTTCTTCTTTCTGGCTTGCGTGTTATCTAGATTGTCAGAGGACAATTATTCTGTTAGGTGATTTTAAGTGCGTTTTCAGTGCAGGAGACTGAATGCCGTCTCGGTAACGCACCCATTAAAGTGTAGCAGTTACGACAGAATTTTTCGAGGATTTTAATCTAATAGACGCAAGCGTCAATAAAATATACACTTGCGATATGCGGTTCATTCATTTCCAAGCGTCGTGCCAAGTGCTCATGGACACAGTATATATTTCGCGATAGCTGCGTTGTTAACGAAGTACCGCATCACCCCTCTGTTTTTTTTTTTTTTCCTGATTACTGTTTAATTAACTTCAACATCCATCCGTAAAAGTGTTCCCTAGCAGGCAAAGTTTGATTGGGGGCTCTGCAGGTTGGATAAAAAGGTGTTAAGATGAGGCTTTCCTTGAAGCAGTAGAAAAAAGTTTTGAGAACCTCCTTTAAAGGCGAGGAAGGTGGCGTTTCCGTGGCCTGGGAGCTATCCAGTCAGGTGAATAAGATGATCGCGACCAAGTGATATTCCTTTGCGGCGTTGGCGGCGCGCTGCGGATAGCAAGAGTTGAACGGCAACTTACTAGCGCTCTCAAGAGAGGAGAGCGAGATTGCTGGTGTAGGCCTGAAAGTCCTAGGAAACCTGAAAGACCAACTCCAAGAATTGGTTTCTTAGGATTTTCAGAGATAAGGACTTTTCAGTATATCAAGAGATAAGGCATTTGATACTCTGAAACAGGACATTCTGGAATGCGGCACTGTAGTCCACGTAATTTTATAGGCTGCCAGAAGGGAATACAAAGACTGTACTGTACTAGTAGACTGATTGTCAACAAAGAGCTGACCGAGGTGACAAATATTCGAAAGTCAGTTAGCTAAGGCCGGTCCCCTCTAGCCTCTACATTTAATCATTTTTTGGAGTTATTTTGCCTGAGCCTTTTGAACAGTGTCCAGTGTAATGGGTTTGGGTTGGGCGACGCAGAAAAAAAAAAGATAATAATCTACGTCGATGATATTGCAGTTTTTGTAGTGTAGTAAAGGTATGAGTGCAACTGTTCACAAGTATTGAAGAAGAAAAACTGGTTCCCTCTTCGTGGTCGTTGCACCTTCACAATGCGGACACAAGCATAGAATTCGTTTGAAGAAGTTTAATGATTTGGGTGTTCGCCAGTGTGTGTGTGCGGGGGGTGGAGAGCGGTGGGGGTTCTAGATCTTGTTAAGCTTGAGCAAGGGTTGTCGCTCAAAGTTTGCGTCGCTCATTTTATTATTCACATGTGGATGAGCTCGCATGTTATACAAAAGATCAGCAGCTCCAGGATTTGAAACGGATCATGTGTAGTATCCATTAGCGGAAGAGATCGCCCCGACCACTTCTCAACTCGAAACATTGCTTGTCACAAAGACCACGTAGGGGAAATGGGGAAATATTTCAACTGGCTTTGTTATATTTTGCATCCGCTTTAGGCATCCCTCGGTTCTGGTTCTCCTACGGGCTGCGAGTAGGTACCCTAAGCAGGATTTTTTTCATTTTTTTTATTTCTGTGTGTGTGTGCGTGAGGGGGCTAGTTTGAACGAAGGACTTACAAAGCTACATTCTGCTCCCTCAAACTTCGCCCTGAATGGCCTTTGTCACGCACTGTGGCTTCACTGGGGCTTCCCACTTCCAGTCCCAGCTCGAAAAAAAAACTGCACATTCCACAGAAACTGCACATAGAAAGGGATTGACCTCGTTTCCTACAGCTCCGCAAAAATCTTTCTTTTCTCCGTTCGAAAAAAAAAGCAAACTTTATTTTTGTCATTTCAGAAAAAAAAAAAGGCGTGTGCCCGGGGGGGGGGGGGGGGGGGGGGGTCCCGTGGAAAAATAGTAACGGTTACAAGTATTTTTATTACTTCAAAAAGTAATCAGATTACTCTTGTGATTACTGCCTAATAAAAGTAATCAACCGATTACAAAATTACTGCAAAAAGTAATCGATTACAAGTAATTTGATTACTTGTAATGCGTACGGTACAAGTCTGGGTATTTGTGAAAAGTTTTCGAGGCCAAAGGCGCTGCCCTAAATTGGGAGAAATGTCGCGGGTTTTGGCATGGGGCGTGGTCCACAACGCCTTCGGTGTTTGAAGGCGTTAGCTGGGACCCTAGGTTGTGAATATACTTCGGCGTGCCCATAATCTCTTTCCGTGAAAATAATTTTTTTTTTTGTCGGCGTCTCTTCGAAATGGACAGGCGTGAGAGTTTGTAACGTCTTTCTTACTGCCACGTTTTGGTACGGGCTACTAGTCATTCGCAGTGCCTGCATGAACGTGCAAATGATTCACCGCGTGTTCGCGACATTGATCTGGAAATAATTTTGAGAGCTAATGAGCCGTGATAATCTGTTTCACCATGTACGCGATGACGGGTTTGGGTTGCCACATTTGCTTTTAGGGCAACTGGTGTCGGGTTTTATTTTAACGCGTTAGCCTTAATACCCAGATCGCAGTGAACAGCTAATGGCGTCTGTCTGTTGAGAAAAAAGGGAAAAGGGAAGCGTATAAAGCAGGAGAGTAGGGAAGTACAGACGCGAGAGGGAGGCGACGTCACCGGGCGGAAGCCAATGTGCGCGGTCCGATGTTGGGGCGAGTCTGAACATGCATGTGCGCGGAGCGCGTATGCCTTAGTTGGCGCTACAAAACAAATTAAATGAATATCCATTGGTGAATCCCTAGTGAATGGGTTAGCATGACCTTTGGGGAGCGCGACACACTTCCCTCTTTTGTAAACGCAAACACTGACCCCGTAACGAAGCCAAAAAGAGGTAGCAGCAAGTAGAGTAATCAGATGAGGATGCCAAAAGAGAAAGCCAAAAAAAAAGTGAAGTGGTCAGCGTTAGCGTTTCCCAAAGGGGGACGTGTGTGGCGTTTCCAAAGGGTCTCAAGGATCCACCAATGAATCTTCTCCGTTTTTCGCGAGACCAGGGACACCCATTTACATGATCCTTTATTGAAAGAAAACTGTCGTCTCATCTTGCGGCGATGAGCCCTTGAGAGGTTATGCTTTCCAGAAAGAGGTTGTTGATGCGCTGCACTTTTTGTCTACACGTTTTTCTTTAGACTAACTTGCTGGCGTAAGCAAGAAAACTTTAAATTGTGACTTGGCGATAAGCCTATTTCTTGCACTGCAGTACCAAAACGTCATTTTGCAGCGTTAGTCACAGCATGTAATAAAACGAGAGAATATCATGTGTATTCGGCCGTCTAATAAAACTTTTTTTTTTCTGTATGAATACGTTTTTTTGGGACGGTATTTCTTATAGAAAAGGGCATATATATTCATGGTTGGAGGAATGGCTGTTAGGTAAACAACCGGAGACTGTGGGTCACGCTTTATTTCTATTTTGGGACGCAGTCCTCCATTTGGGGGGGGGGGGGGGGGGGGGGGAGGAGCACAGCAGCGCTCACTTAAGAAGTACATTTGCATTAGCCCATCAGACATACGTTACCTGAGTGCAATGAAGACTGTGTGCCTTACTACGTGTTTTTTTTATTATGGCATTTGTAGTATTTGGCGCTGGCGTATGGCCATCGGGCGTGCAGACCCCAAAGCCAAAAAAGTTCGTTTCTATTTTTTTCTCTTTGGTCAAGCATGTTGAATGTGTTTTTTATTCGCGAGCCAAAGCCTCAGTGGCTGGGCCTATGCAAAGTTCTGCTCGATTGAGAGCATTTTAATTTGTGCTGGGAAAGTGTTGCAGTTAATTTTAATGTGATTTGACAGGTAGTGTTTGTTTCTTTTAAAATAAAGAACAAATATAAATCCGTGCTGGCTCCGAAGCTAATCGCAGTGCTACGTTTCCACAGGTGGCGATTTCGGATCCCGGCCGAAGTAACAGCAATATAACGGAACCTTATTGTGAAAAAGGCGCCGTTCAATCCAGATTTCGGTTTAACGTCATAACATTCTCAGGTGATCAAAATTAAACCTCAATCCTCCGCTGGGGCGTGCCAGATACCCCTCATTGGGTTGGCACTCTAACCCCCCCCCCCCCCCCCCCCCCCAATTTGACTTCGATACATTATGTGCTCTCAAGGATTATAAAAATAACCCAGAGCAATTTTAATTTTTTTTTCTTCACGAAATATAACAAAACGGTAATTAGGAACGAACAATAATAAATATTTCCTTCGAACGTGTCAGTGGCACTGCATCAATTATTTTCCCAGTAAAAGCTGGGGTTTCAGCAAACTGTAACTCGACATTTTTATACTGCATACATTTTAAAGGGATAGCCTTACAATTTCCATGGCTATGTAACGCAGCCTGAATGATGCCACAGTGTCACGTGTGTCACTGTGCATAAAATATATAGGCTCCTGACGTTACCTGACGATGTGACGCCACATGGCACCGTTACGCGTCTTTACGCCATGACGCAACGTGAAGCCATGACGTAAAGTGACAGTGACGCTAGGTGACGTTATCTGACGTCACGTCACTTGGTGGTGTGACGTCAGGTGACACCATGAACTAACATCGTGGCGTCATGACGTGGGACTTCACGTGACTCAGCGACCTCTTGTAACGCAATAAGGTAACATTGTGACGTCACGTAACACCATGATGTGACGGGCACCCTGATGCCACCATGTCACGAGACAGTGTGACAGATTTGTTTACAAATCCCTCTAACCCTACCTTTGAAGCTCCCTAACTGTGCCTGCAAAAAGAGCAGCGCGATGGCCCTATCAATGCCTTGCCTTTGGAAAGTGCCCAAGACAGGCAATTTTTGTTTAATCCGTGAGTGATCAGAATACGTTGCCATGGCAGTTTTCCTGACTAACACTGTGGCTAATATAGTCACAAATGACAATCGATGAGGCGACAAATAACCGAAGGAAAGTAAATATTGAATGGGGCAAACTTGTGGCCAAATCAACATAGACGTCTAGCGTCGCAGGCGTCGATAGTGGCGTAACAGCAGAATTGAGCGTTTGGGCGAGACCGACTAGACACAGTGGCTTTACTTAGGGGGGGGGGGGGGGGGGGGGGGCGGAACCTCCCCGGGTGCAGTGCTTGGGGGGAAGTGTCGCGGCGGGACACTTGGGCGGAGAAGGGGGGGACGGGGTGTTGCGGGTGCCGCTGAAGCTAGTGCCGCCACTGACTAGACAGGGTCATTCTGGCCTCTGTAACTTTTAATCTCGAGATACGATTAAATGCGAATCTTTCAAATTTACGGAGAAGCGTACCTTGTCGGTCATACATGCGGCACTAGAACGCCCTTGTTTTCTAAAGCCGAAGCTAATAAGCGGGAACTCCGTTTAAACATCTGACTGTTGAATGACGTGCTCTCCCTCAGACATTTTGATTTACGTTGCTAAAAACTCCATGATTCTCTGAAGTTTGAGGTGCTTGATACGTCCCAAATATTACTTACGCCGTTATATTTTCTCCAATCTGAAGTAACAGCGGATATTCACCATCTTCTTCTTCTCCTACCTGACTGACCTTAAAGCATTTGGGAGCGCCAAATATAGGGTCTTCCTCGTAGTTTCCATACATTATGTAAAAGGGCTCAGCGAGCGGGTACATCTGCGTGATTGTAGAAATGAAAAAAGAGAGGTGAGAACTTGGTACAAGCATTCCAAACGTTGCTCTTCTTGAACATGTTTACATGAACAGCATGTTATGCAATCCAAGGTCATGCAATCATAATCTTACCAATGAAACACTTTACCCGTGATATCAAACGCTGCAAGGCGAACATATTTATAACTCTTGGAATTAGTAACGCGCTCATTTGAAACGACCTACGCGTAAATCACGCGCCACAAAATATGTACTTTTGTGGCACATGTTATGAGTTACCAGAGCTCGGGTTTAGTTCCAGCACCCAACTGTCGTCAACAGAAGTAATGATTTATATTTGGGTTATTTTTGTTACGTGACATCAACACAATTTGGCAATATCAAGTAGTACTTCTACTAAAATATATTTCGCTCGGAGCTTTTGGCTCAAGCACCCGCAAGTCTAATCGTTAAGCCGAGAGTCTAGGTAATTCCCCCATGGCGTCCCTCTACTAATATTGATATGTCTTACATCGGGCTCGAATAAGCCTTGACCGCAGTTATCTTTCGAGACGACAGACTTTGACCAGAAATCAGAACGACCAGATTCAGGTAGCGGCCCCGCCATTACTAATTTAAATTTTTTAATGCATTTTTTAAAGATTTCAAAGAGACTAAGATTCTGACCCATTACGCAGCAACACGCTGTAGAGTCTATGCGAACAAGCTCTAGTTTGCCCATACCGGGTGTGGGCACTGCGTGTGTGCAGAAGCCAGACACGCGTGAGGTAAAGCGTCTGCACATGTGCAGTGACCACAGGAGCACCGCCACAGCCACGTGACGTCCGAGAGTTGAGTTGGTCTATACATTCCCAAGGGCAACTCCACTCTTACAGATGGCGCCGTATTTCAAGCGCAGAAAAAAAAATAAGCATCGAAGTATCCTGCGCGTCATTGTAAAAAGACGCTGACCGCTTCTCGCATTTTAGTCGCTGGGTATTGGTGGACTCCAAATCGCACCGCTCAGATTAGTGCCCCAGCTTATTTTACAGCTTTATGGGTTTGAAAAGAAAAAAAAAAACTCTTAATGAAAAGAAAAATTATATTTCCAGTGTTTGTTTGCGGTAACAGTGTCTCGCTATGTAAATACCCGGCGTGAAACAGTGAATGGGCCTGTAGACCACGCAAGGAACGTAACAGGTGCCATAATGCTGTAGGGTACATGATTTTCCGTGAGTTATTATTGTAGACATTTCGTATCTGTACATTCATGAGATAGATTGAAAGGTACCGGAAGTGATGTGCAAAGGTAACGTCGCTGAGAAAGGCGTCACTCAGGCAGAAATTTTGACGCAAACAGAACCAAAAAAAGCCCAGGTCAAACCAAAGCGTGCACTTAACCAATTTCTAAAACGTCGTCACTCAGGCGTGAACGTTGTGTGAACCAATGTCATAAAGCTTCATGCAACACATCAATATACGTTATTGTTTTTGATATGCAAGTATATTACGACTATATTTTTCTTATTTGAGTGTAAAGGAAAAGTTGTTCATGCTCGAACGAAGAAGCCGATGAAGAGAGAACAGCTTTCAAGGAAATAAAATGCCCCGACTGATCAAGTCAAAACTCGAAATACATTGCTACGAAGAACGCTTTCGTAGTTGATATTTCACAGCTCACTCTCTTTTGCATTTTACATTTTATTCACATTACGCTATCTGACGCGGAACGAATTTAAAATGCACATACCTTAGATAGAACCTGATACTTTCCAAGATCTGGATTGAGCTCCGGGAAATTGAACGTCGCACTGGCGAAAGTGAAGCCAACAAGAGCGAGGATTTCGAACATGCCAAAGGACATGGTGGAAGCTGTATGTGGTCAACGTGATCGGAGAGCGTTGGAACTGGGTTATATGGTCGTTCGAATTCTCGAGCGGTATTTTATTTACAGCTCTCGATTAATTCCGCAGTTTATTTTTTGTATTATTATTACTTTGTTTATTGTGGTGGGGTATAATTACACGTCGTGAGCAGTGTTTTGCAAATTGGGTTGCGACGCTATCTGGGTGTTCGTGTTCGTGTAT
>JABSTQ010007141.1:0-59759 GCA_013358835.2 Ixodes persulcatus | reverse complement strand
CTAAGAAAACGAGCAAGAGATAACGTACCTCTCCCTCGTCCACATCGTTTGAACGGAGCATGGTACTCGGGCCGAACAATTCGACGGGAGATCCCACAGACGCCCTAGAGGGCTGCGAGAGCGATGAGCGGGTGGGGGATGGTGGGACTCCGGGGGACCGCACGTTAAAGAGTGTAGTAAATTTATCAGATATCGCTCTTACACCAGACGAGCAGACGCTACTTTCGAGGGGGCTACAATTCTGCCCCACAACCGGCCAGTTTAGCGAGTTCTCTCTCCTACAAGACCTGGACAACTTTGCACGCAACCTTCGGTTGCGAGAATATTTTCACGGCAGACCTGAAAATGTCCAAGATCCTCTATTAGTAAACACAGACAAAAGCTGGACTCCCAACGCTAATCGCGATAAACATTTGGATCTATACATAAAAGCAGTCCAAAAAGACGTAGTAGCAAAATACAGAGAACGCAGACCACACACCTATAACTTAAGCTCTTCCGAGCGGGATTCTCTCAAATCCCTGAGCAGTAGACGCGACATAATTATTAAGCCAGCCGACAAGGGAGGGGCCATTGTAGTAATGAACACCGATGATTACTTAGATGAAGGCCATCGCCAATTGCGAAACACGTCATTTTATCAGGCACTCGAACATGATCCTACTAAAGCACATTCCTCCATTGTTCTGAGCGCACTCACCGACCTGAAAGATAGGGGCAAAATATCCACGGCAATTTTTGATTCTCTCAAACCAAAATATCCTAAGGTAGGGCGTTTTTATATGCTTCCAAAAATACATAAAGCGGGGAATCCGGGGCGCCCCATCATATCTGGCACGGGTACACTAACTGAACCTATCTCAAGTTTCATAGACCGCCTTATTAGTGGAATTCCACCGACATTTGATTCTTTTGTAAAGGACACTAACCATTTTCTCTCCCAAATCTCAACGGTTGTAGTTCCAATTGGCTCTTTCCTGGTAACATTAGACGTATCTTCACTTTACACAAATATCCCCCATGACGACGGAATTGCCTCGCTGATTGATGCGTACGAGAGCGTAAGGCGCCAAGACCTCCCCGACTGTGGCACTCTGGCAACACTTGCCCGCCTTGTATTGGAACTAAACAGCTTTGAATTTAACGACAACTTTTTCCTGCAAGTCAGCGGAACCGCAATGGGCACTAGAATGGCTCCCAACTACGCAAACATCTTTATGAATAGACTAGAAAAAACATTTTTGTCGGACAGACCTCTGCGACCCCTCTTTTACAGACGATACATTGACGACATTTTTCTAATATGGGAACACACGGAGGACCAGCTTTTGGAGTTTATCAGGGACTTTAATTCGGCACACCCCGATATTAAATTTACGCATACGTACTCCCAAGCCGAAGTTAACTTTCTAGACGTCACGGTTCTAGTGGTGGGAGAGAGTTTAAAAGCAAAACTCTACAGGAAACCTACAGACAGCTTGAAATATTTGCATTACAACAGCTGCCACCCCCGCCACTGTAAAACTAGTATTCCGTATGGTCAGGCGCACAGATTCCGACGGATATGCTCGGACGAGGGTGACTTTAACACCAATGCAGCCCACCTTCGGAGCGCCCTCATCGAGCAAAATTATCCACCACCCGTCGTTGACAGCGCAATCGAGAGAGCCAGGGCACTAGACCGCGATAAACTGCTAACTGGCACGCCACCGGACCGAAAGGAGAATCGTAAAAATAACTTAGTCTTAACATATTCAAACAACACGCCTAACATTAACAACATTCTAAAAAGACATTTTAATATTATCCAACAAAGCGAAAGGCTGAGAAATATAATTCCTTCCCCACCACGCGCTGTATTCAGACGTCCTAGAAACCTAAAAGATATGATTGTGAGGGCCAGGACCACCCCGGTGGAGAACATTGGGAGCCGACCATGCTTGAGTCCGCGGTGTGAGGTTTGCCCACATGTCTCCCCCACCCTGACAGCTAGGAGCACGGGATCAAACTTCACCTTCCGAATTCGGGGTGACCTACACTGCTCTACCGCCAACGTTGTATATTTACTGGAGTGTGGGGAATGTCACATGCAGTACGTGGGCCAAACAAAATCTCCATTCCGGATAAGGTTCAATAATCATAGATCTGACACTGAAAAAAAGCCCACTCTGCCACTCTCAAAACACATGAAACTAAAAGACCACTCATTTGAGAAGTTAACTGTCACATTTTTAGAATCCGGATTTGGTTCACATCGCGAGCGGGAACAGAAGGAATCATTCCTAATTCGTGAGTTCAACACACTGCGAAGAGGGATTAACGAAGATCCCGGGATACTAACACCACTTCAAGTCATTGACGTCTAAATCTAAAAGCGAACACAAGAATTAAATTGGAGTCACATTTACAGTTAAGAGTCGACGAGCAATTCCCACATTCCCACATTTCCAACAGAAATTCCCCAGTAACTTTTTTGGCGCGGTTGTTGCATCCCACCCCCGCCATTTTACGATTGTTTGTTCCATTGCTGGTTTGTTTGATTCCTGTTTATACCGCCTTCAAAACCATTTTTTTTTTTTTTTAAAGTCGCGGGATTTTTGTTTTTTTGTGTGGGGAATGTGTCCTTCCCGTGTCTCTTCCGCCGCCCCGACCGCGGAGCGCCCCGGGGGTTAGGGGTCAGGCCGCCTTCGTCGGAGGCGACGCTGGTTTTGCCTCTCGGCTAATTGAATACGTGAACCAACCCTCCTCCTCGCCTTTGTTGCTTTTTTTTTTTCTGTTATTGTTTACTTTGCGGGACTACAGAAAAATCGTGTCGAGTTCCCTCAATCGTCATTCTGAAGAAGAGAGGCCTCCTCTCGAAACGTCAATAAACCTTTCCCTGTTTTTGTTCAGTCCATGGATCTTTCTTGTATATATATATATATATATATATATATAACCTACGCTTATCAGTTTCCTTCAAACGATTTCAAGTATGCCACTTCAGACCCAAAAAGGTTTATCCAGGTAGAGTTGACCCACTAACAGTACCTTGGCCACACGTCTGACAACATTATTCTATTGACTCGTAACAAGAACAAAAAGACCTCAAGTATATCAAAGGCGTTTTTTTTTGTGATTTTTATTTTTTTTTATTACGACGAAGGTACAGATGTTAGCTCTCCATCGATAACCCGGTTTGGGCCTGAGGAAACAAACTTCACATTGCTTGAAGTGAACTGATAAGCGTAGATTATTTGGGCGGCGTTGCTTACCTCACGTGTCGTTTAGAGCGTAGCTCTTAAGGCGCGTTCACACCGGCGATGCGATCAAGTCGCGCGATAACTTTCATTGCAAACGCGACCATCGCGGGCAAAAAGCGACGCGATTTGAGCAGTCGCTGGTGACCCAACTTTGTGCGATGCGATCTAGTCGCGGAGCGGCTGAGCCAATCAACGGCGTTCGGAGCGAGAGTTTTTGAGAAGCGACTCGCCAACGAAGGCGTTGGACTCGCTCATCGCGACGCCAGAGTGACCATCTAATTTTTTTTGCGATGCGATCTAGGCGCATCGCGCGACTGCATACATCGCCGGTGTGAATGCGCCTTTAGGCACCCGTTTCCGGCTTGAGCGGCGTCGCCGTCGCCGTCGGCGTAACCGCTCGTTGCATTATCGGACGTTCCCATAATGACATCACACGCGACGTCAAGAGGGTCACGAGTGAGGTCACGTGGGGCGTCACCCTCGTGACGTCACACGGCGCATAAATTTAGCAGGAATATTTCTCCGCTAAATTTAGGGGGAAGATTTCCCTGCGAAATTTAGCGGAAAAAATTGCCCGCTAAATTTAGCGCAAAAACTAAGTTTAGCGGAAAAATTTTCTCAATAAACGTAGCGGAAAAAATTACCCGCTAAGGTTAGCGGAAAACTTTCCCCGCTAAATATAGCGGAAAAAAAAATGCCCGCTAAATTTAGCGGGAAATATCCTCGCCAAATTTACCGGAAAAATTTCCCCGTTAAATCTAGTGGGAAAAATTAGGGAGTTTTCGTAGACTGCGTTTCCCCCTCCGCTAAGTCCTCCGCAACGAAGAAACCGCTACTGCGCCTGCGCGCCGATGGCCTTGACTGTGGTGTTCCGGGTATCGTAGAGGGTTGCGGTGAGCGTTACGGGACAGCGGAAACGATGTACGAAAGCTCCCTATTTTCCGCCAAATTTAGCGGAACAATTTCTCCGCTAAATTTACCGGAAAAATTCCCCGCTAAACTTAGCGGAAAAATTTCCCCGCTAAATTTAGCGGGAAATTTAGCGAACGTTTTCCGCTAATTGGGGGGGGAGATGAAGATGAGGAGGGGAGAGGAGGAGGGGCATAGCCTCGTCTCCCTCCCCTCCCCTCCTCCTCCTCAAAAGCTGCGCTCTAATGCGCTATTACAGAAAATTGTAAACGTTTCTATTTTTTTTTTTAATTTCACGGTCTATTTTTTTTTTGTAATTGTTGACTTTAGTTGAGTTGTGCGCTTTGTGATGTCAGTCACTCTTCTACTGGTCCGGCGTTTTTAGCGCTAATATTTATTTTTACCAAGAATTACACACTAGCCCAAGTACATACTCTTAGACGTTTAAAAAAAGTTTGAAAGGAATAAAAAAAAACACTTCCCTAACCAATGCGAGCATATGGCGCGGTAAAAGAATTGTAACTGGAACGTCTCATCTTCTGTGGAGCTCCTGTGCACGCTTAAAGTACGTTCCACAGCTCAGTACAGAAAGAGAGCAGCGCGCAGAAGTCGATGATTGGAATGATCTAAATTTACACAGAAGGAGTTGCGGGTGTAAAGCAGCGTGAATGCGCTTTCTCGCGCCCTTACAGCGCCCAAATGCTGCGGAAAGGAGCATCCGAACGCCGAGTGCAGCCACATCATGATACATCACACCGACGAGTTCTACCCGGCGGGTCACTGCATGGAGAATGTGCGATCTGACTGTTACAACGCCAGCCGGACATCCTGTGCGAAGAACAGCCCAGGTATGTGCTACGTCGTGCCGCGGCTACGAGGAGAGTGACATCAACTGAAGCGCTTCGGCATAAAAAACTGAGTGTTTGAGCGTAACCTGTGCGAGTAAGGTGTAAAAAGGTACCAGTGCGGTGTTCGAACAAGTTGACGACATTCTAGATTTTTTTTTTCCCCTCGAGAGTTCAATTTAACGTCGCATAAATTAACATAATCGAAACTTGGTATGTTTGCGTTTTGAGCCATGAATATATATGAAAGCCACGGTAATTTGATAAAATCACTTCTAATTTCGAAAGATTAAAGACTTTTTTGGCTGGTCTCGAGCGTATCAGATCATAAAACCAAGCTGATTTCAAGATAGAAGTCTTATTTTTATTAATGGCATTAAGCTGAAGGCGTGGTCACCATGCAAATGCATGTGCGTGGACCACGGTGCCGTTACCACAATACGGCAACTCGAATGTCAGAAAAGAATGCAGAATTGATGGTTTCGTTTAGCACGCTTTTACGCTCGCAGTTTTTCGAGGAACAAGAAGCGAAACATCACTTTGTGATTGACTTTCAAGTTTCAATCTATCGGGCTTGTTTTGACCAGAGTGTCGAACCGAAATTTTTATCGGTTCGGTTCCGGTTCGGGTTCACGGCTTTCGGTTCGGTTCCGGTTCAGTTCCGGGGAGCAAAAAATAACGGTTCAAACCGGTTCAAACCGGTTCGAACCGGTTCGAACCGGTTTGAACCGCTAAATTGAGAATATATTTTCCGCGTTGTTCTTGCAATAGACACTATTTACGCCGTTAAACGATTAACTATAAAGTTCCTTCTATCGTCTGTGCAATACACTTTTGTTTTCAGACACCAAAAATATGAAATTCAGATATTTAATTTCGACTTAACAGGAGAAGAAATCTACATTAACGTACAAAACGTCGTGTTCATACGACCCAACATCTTTTTGTTTACCAGTCACATATATTTTACCTGAATCGAAATGCTTAAGTACAACAGTAAAGAGTTGAGCTTGTTGGTACATACCTGTAAATAGATCAGCTTGAAATTTAGAACTGTATTGTCATATCCTGTCCTTCGTGTTTAAGTAAAATTCTAAAGTTCAAGCTGATTTTTTAACACAATATAAATGTTGTCGCGAAGTGTGGTAGGTCGCATAAAATACGCGTGATTGGTAGAACTTTGTGTCGCAGTATTAAAAGTTAAATCGTGATTGTATCCTTGAACTCAGACCGAATCTGGTCCAAATTAGCGCTTGCCCAAGTGAACATTTTCTTAGACAGGATAAGCTAGCATAGCCTGCCTGTTGAGGTTTGTTCTTGACAAGATGCCGGTAAATTTAATTTGCAAATGAGCATCACCCTTGAATGTCGCAGAAAAGCCGATGTCGGTGGCGTGACTGGAAAATCCTGAATTGTCGATAGGGAGATGACGTCACAGCTACATGCCCTCGCGCAGGAGCTTCAAACAACCCACAATGCTCACGTGAAACGTGACGTCACGCATGGAATGGAAGCGATTAAAACATGACATGTAATGCGAATTAAAGGTCGCCGTATGTCTCAAATGATTTCACTTTGTAGAGTAATTCCTTCACCTTAAAGAAAAACAAATTGAAAATTTTAAGCGTGATTCGAATTCACGACCCTTGGGTTGCTAGTCAGACACGCTCCTGATTAGGCCACGCGAGGCACGCTTGCACGTCAAATGAGAAGGCGATGCAAACGAGGCGCGTTCCACTTTTAAAGGCGAAGCTTAAGCGCTCTCCAAGATTCTTTTTTTTTTTAGGAAAAACGAAAAAGTATTTCATGTTCAACTCAACCTGGCAGCTACTTAATTGAACACTTTCTGACGGTTCGCGTGCGTAATCGTCATAGTTCCGCCGCGCGCCCCTGTTTACTTTGGTTTTGTCCACCCCACAGACACATAAAAGTAATGTTTACCACATAAAAGGGGCAATAACAGACTTCTATATATGTGAGGAACAGAAAGTTATTTAAATTAGGTTCAAAATCAGAAATGTGTGTAAGGCTGTCCCAAGTCACTTACAACGTACCTGTCGAGGATAAAAACGCCGGAAACGATTGGCAGAACACATTTCAGATAATTGGGGGGGGGGGGGGAGGGGGGGCATTGCTTTAGGGTGGTCGGCTCTCTATTTATGTTGTCAAATATTCAGTTAATAATTAAAAGTGTTTTTATAATAATCAATAAATTTTACTTCATAAAGTTCACATAACCGCTTGAGACCGACACGGAAGAACGATACTTGGAAATACGTGAGCTGTTGAGTCTGCGTAAACGTGTCTTGTTCGCTGATTGGCAGTGCGAAACATCGGGTTGCAGGGTATGCCAAAAAGGACTCTGTGTTCACATGATAGATCGGAGGGCAAATACACGAAATGTGCAAAAAGAGAGATATAATTAGTGGTATTTTTTTTTTAAATAATCCCTTACAAAGCGCCTTACTGCAAAAAGAGATGCATAAAGATGCATGCAATGAAATTCTTAATTTTACATAAATAGCGCGAAGGTCAGACAAAGATTCTTAAAATCTTACTATAAACCAGATTTCATCAGCTTGCATGAGCTCGAAACTTCGCGAAATACTGCCTCGGGAGGCTAATGTTATATTCTGTTTTACGTGCACTTGTTTCGGGCCCTCACTTTACAACACTATGTTTCAATAGTCATGCGCTCTAACATTTCTCTAGACTGCCGTATATCATCGCGAGACTGCTATAAATACATCACAACTTTACAATTATGACATATATTGCTAGTGTTGCGAGCATCGCATTTCACCAGAAAGCTGAACTGTTTAACATGGTATGCACGTGACGTTATCACACTATATGCTGGTGGTCATTGTGATTTCTTCTCGCTGAGAAAATCAAATTCAATAATGCGAAATGCACGCTGCAGGAGGTTCGAGATCAGTAAAAGCCAAGTGTTTGAAAGGCACGTATTATAATTCTTAGTGCATCGTCGTGAGGAACGGCGCGAGCGTCTGGCACGACAAAAACGTGCTTTTTGGCAAGAGTGATTTGGAAACAATGTAGTTTCCGGGGCCACGCTTTTTATAGCAGATGCAGAAAAAATAAAGCAAAGAGACAGCTGTCGATTCCTTCCTCAAGAAAAAAAGCTGCTCACTGCAACTTTTTTTTCTTGGGCCCCACCATCATAAAGGATGGAAATAAAGTATATTATTATTATTATTATTATTATTATTAATATTATTATTATTATTATTATTATTATTATTATTAACTCGCAATCTGAACAAGCGGCCACGTGATCTGACGCTAATTATACACCGTCAATGTTCATCATAGTCATGCGCTAGGGTTTGGAAACCAAAAGCTTGGGCTGAGCTTCAATAATGTTAGAGTTGGGCTGTTATCATATTTAATTGAACGCGAGTAGTCACCCGAATGTTTGGCGATGCTGATTGTCATGAACCCGAGCACTCGACTCGGGCTTATGAAAATCGCCTACGTCACGGTGTCACGTGGCTCGCGGTGCAAAATCGTGATGTCATGTTACGTCACGCTGTCAACAAGGTGAATACATCTAGTGACTTCCTCAAATTAAATCGATTTCACGCAGTGAGTCACGTGACGTCACGGGGTCACGTGACATTACTTGACGGCATGTATTGACACCATGACGTCAGGTGACAACGTGACACACAGTTAATAATAGTTCCAATACGAAAGCGCCACGAAAACCCACAATTTATCATACATTGCAATTCTGTATATGACGATTTGATCAATAGATAGAAATACAGCTGCAAATTTTTTTATTTATATATATTCCTTTTGTGATACTAACAAAAAAGAAAAAAAAATATCTTGAACCGTTTTGAACTGGTTACCGTTATATTTTTTTTCGGTTTGGTTCCGGTTGAGTTCCAAGATGGCGGCGAAGATTTCGGTTCGGTTCAGTTCCGGTTCGGCTAAAAATAACGGTTCGGTTCCGGTTCGACACCCTGGTTTTGACCCCTACATCTTTGTACAGAGGTGGACAATCTTCTTAAGGAAAACAAAACAAAACTAGTGTTGTCTTAATAGTCAAACTTTCGCTTTCGTTTCCAAGCCTAATATCAGTATTAAATATTGAATAACAAATTTGCCCAAACATATAATGTCAATGCAGCTCGCGTGCATAATAGAACCAGTAAAAGTATTGCGAGGCGAGTGGTGAACAAAAATAAGAACGTGGATTGTAATGATGACGTTTTTGAGAGAGTAGGACGGGCAGATCGCGACGAGACTCCCGCAATTTTTTGTTTTTTTAAGTAGATGAGCACATGGTCTCCTCCAAGAGAGCCTCTGTTTCTATAAACTCGCATCAGCTTGTTTATCAATATCAAACGCTCCACGGGTGAGTGGATTCTACGGAGAGATAAGACGGTCACTTTTAATGGAGTTGAGATAAAAAGCCAATCAAACGCGTGTACAGAAACTGAAAGCCTCCGCAAGTACTCCTGTCGCCTTAGTGCAAAGTAATCTAAGAACAGGTAAATTGTTTCACTTCTCTAAGCCCAGCTATCAGAAAGACTGAAAACAATAATTAATCTTAGCTTAGATCCTCGTCGTCAAACCCGGCAACAAATACAAACTTGAAGAGCTTTTGGATCGTAGATATCAATTTTTTCCCGTAGTTGAGAAACCACTTTACTACAGCTTTTTACTCAACTAATGCCACAGTCTCCAGACTCGGCGGGGCGTTTTAACGCCTCTGTAAACGAACAGTTTTTATTCAAGAAAAATGAAAGTGACGTGTATTATTTTGATGTCATGATGGGATTCGAAGTGAAGCAGCATTTATGAAGAGCCGAGAAGGCCTCCGAAAATGTCGTATTCTGTTTGCCCGTATTTAGGACCGTACCGAGAACAGATCAACGAGGTGACCTCCTTCATCGACGCCAGCATCGTCTATGGAAGCAGCGACGAGGAGTCCAAGAAGTTGCGCTCTGAGGATGGCAAAGGAGGTGAGGACATGCCGAATGCATCTTCGCCATACATGGCTCTTTTATGTCCGCAGCAAAAATGCTGGTGGACAAGACCAGCCTCTACATCCCCAAGGGACTCCTACCCAGAAAGAGCGAGGGCGAGTGCTTCAGTTACATGCCCGGGTGCGACAAGCAATGCTTCAGAGCGGGTGAGTGAAACGGATGAAAGCTCCCTCGACCAAACTATCACAATGACTTTCATTTGACAAAAAACAAAATGCCGGTCTGGCTGTCTTTGATGGATGAAGATGGCAATACACTGTGATAGGTGCGGTTGCAAACCCGTTCTTGATAAAACGAGCATATTAAGACGACACAGTCAGCAAATGACTAGAGAAAGTTTGGAGGCCTTTCATATTTCAAAGCAAAAAGAAAGGTGCGTCAGTTCGCCTTCTATCGCATTACTTGACAAACAGTTGGCATTCTTGAGCAGGTTTGACATTTGACATATAATTCCCTTTGACTGTATTATCTAAACTTGCGAGATCTTTCAACACACCTTGTGATGTTCGTCATCTGTATTTATTTGATAGCTCTTGGTGGACGTGACTACTAGTTTGAGAGGATCGCACGAAGATACGTTTTTATATATATTCCCCCTCTCCATTAAAACGGTTAGCTCGCAAAATGTGTTTGTGTTGACTTTGTTCTAGGTGTCATCCTTACATGTTTATTTCTTATGTTTGTGTCGCCAAGTTCTCCGGCAACATCTAAATTTTCTGATAAGCAAGTGAAAAGCAATATTTTTTCTGCTTTCGACCTTCTGGTTGTAGCACCATTGCCAATGGGGCCCCAATTTAAAGAGACACAAAAACAAAATCCTAGCGCTTATTTCTTTGCCGATGTAAGGACTGCCCTGCACAAACACCTAAAAAACGCCAGCTGTTTGTAGAAAAACGCGAAAAAAGACATTCTAAAACGACTTATATGATTAAAAAACTCCACCTAGCGGAAGCATTTGAAGCTTCGTTGGAGGGTCCTTATGTCATTGGCTTCACAAGGGCAGCGCCGCGCCGCGGGAGTACGCTGTACTCGTATACGCAGCGCAGACCTCTACACGAAAGCGATATTGAAAGCGATATCATCGCCAGCAGGAAACTTGGCAGTACACTGTGATAGGTGCGTTTGCAAACCCGTTCTTGATAAAACGATCATATTAGGACGACAGTCAACAGATGACTAGAGAAAGTTCAGAGGCCTTTTATGTTTCAAAGAACAAAGAAATGTACGTCGGTTCGCCTTCAATTGCATTATTTGACAAAGAGTTGGCATTCTTGAGCAGGTTTGACACATGCGGGGGGCGGTGACTTGATGTTGTTTTTTATAGTCCGTCATGCTTGTCGATTTGTGTTTTCTTCCAATAAATCAGTTGATAGTCAGCTCTCTGTTTGTATACTTCGTCTTCTTGTCCTCCGTTTTTTTGGCGCTGTGTTACTTTTTCGTTAAACATGTACCACCAACTCGCCCAACTTTCTACCATATTGCGATATTGGAGGAGAATGCCGCCGTTGAGTAGGCCACGTTGGGCCGTGCCAACAAGCGTGGTTGACGAGCAGTTCCCGAAAAAGACGGCCTGGAGGCAGTCTTCGTCTTTCGAACATGATGAATTATGCCTGAGGCTGTAGTAAGAAGAATGAAACATCAAACAATTGAAGAGACAAAAAAGGGACAAGGCGACGTCTCAAAGATTTATCATGGTTAACTTTCACCAGCTCTGGTATAATTAATTGTTCGTAACCTTCTTCAGGTCGCCCGCAAACTTACTATTGTATCTCTTTCGAACATGTTGTTTGCTTCATTGGATGAATCAAATGTTCGCGAATAATCTGTGCGTTTGCGATGAGACGCCATGATATTGTGTGGAAGAGTACTTGGGCAGCTACGTAGTGTATCAACTGTGTTACACTGGTACGACGGTCCAGTTGTTCGGGAACGAACGAGAAAGAACTGATGTAGCTGTCCGTATCGCTCGTCCGTCGTATCGCACTCTTGTGCAGCAATCATCTTTGTAGTGAAGACTCTTACATCAAAAGAATTGCAAAGGCGCTGAAGTAGTACATGGACCCAATTCCCGCATAACTTGACCAAACAACCGAATCACTTCACTGTGATCTCGCTGCAAGCGAGCGTGCGCCGGCGTCGATGACTGATCTCGTCATCGTATATCATTTTCGTGTTGGCGTAGTGTTCTGCACACACAACCGCAGGTACTTGCAGCGCGAGCGCTCCGTGAACACGAGGGTGACGGTGGGGCGATCGGAACGATGGAATCCACGAGACGTTGCGGTTATGCGGTCGTTCAGTCCATGGGTACTACGACTAAGCAATACTGTAACGCACTGACCCCACCAAGTGGCAAAGCTAATAACTACAGCATGCTTGGCCCTGCCACGGCCGATGACGTCGCATTCTCGAGAAATATTCCGAGACGCATCGCGCTCTTCGTCGGCTGGTTTTGAAACGCTCACCAAACTTTGGCATTCAGAAAAAAAAAATATCGCCATCCGCTCAAAACACACGCGTACAATTATAATTTTCACGTATCATAATCCTATTCGACTTATTTCTGAATGTTTCGCGTATATTTCAGGTTCTGATTCAGTGTCCCTTTAAGGCTCTGAGAGTTTAAAAACATTAGCTCTTTTTGTGGCTTTCTATCTGTTTTTATTGTGCTTGGTGTGATGTTCATTTTAGTCACTCCTGAATTACGGCGTATTTCGTTGTGTTGTAGGAGACAACCGGGCTTCATTGACCCCGGTGATTGCATCGCTGCAAACGCTCTTGGTGCGTGAGCACAACCATATCGCGGACAAGCTCAAGAAGAAGGGTTGGCCCAACGACAAAATATACCACGTGGCCCGCAAGATGATCGGTGCCTGCCTACAGGTGTGCCCCCTTTACCTACCATACCGACTGCATCGACACGCATTGATCGATCGTCTCAAATGTGCGCTTTCTTACGGTTCCACACTGCCGCGAAGGGTGGTGATTTAGCTGCAATAATTGCTTACAGCTTTCAAATCACGAGTAAAAAGGATGTCTCCCTATGCTCTTTTTGAGCTAAAAGTGGTCGGTTGCAAGCAATGCAGTGAAAAAAGTTATTCCTTTAGTCGGTTGCAGTGTTTGAGTTCGAACTGCCGCAAGCGCAACTAACGAACATCTTCCAGTTTCCTTTAGCGTAGCTGTTTTAGGCAATCGTGACAATTTTACTTGATGATAGATTCATAGGCATCTAATTAGGGTACTGGTACCAAAGGTTCTGGATGTTGTTCCCCATCCAATATACAGGAATTCCTTGATCTTTCTTTTTGTTTTGTTTGGTCCCGGCGTTTCGTAAATTATGTATAATTTTCAAAATTTTGACTATCTATTGCACAGACCACTCTTGGCGGCTGTAAAGCAACACTGACGACTTTTGATGATGAATTATAGTGACAGTGCAGAATCGAGGGACTGATTTATTTCTCACATCGGGGCTATATAAAACTACCACAGCACAGCCGAGCTCGTCCTTAATTACGTCGAACACACAATACGCCTTGTAGTTTATTTTGGAAAACGTGTTTGCTCGTGTCGCTCGCTGTTTATTGTGAAACATTCTTCAAATAGGGCTCTACATGGGCAAATTTCTGCGTTTTAGTTTGAGAACTTTTAAGTGAAATGTGAGCACCCATTGCATCTTTGTGGCTCGGAGCATTGCTGAGAACACTGTCTAGGTGCTGACTATCACAATCTGGTATCTCCATAAGGTTTAATGACAAGTTAAAAAAAGTTAATAATAAAAACAACGAATATATTATCATGTGTCCCATTAAACTTGAGCCAAGAGTGTCCGCATTCAGAGCGTGTTCTTGGAAGCTGCATGGTCCTGAAAAACAACCTGAATTGCTTTTAAGACGAGAAAAGCGTAGCAGTACACTAAAAAGTTGTCAACTTGGAATTCCGGCCGGTAAAAGTATTTTACAGCCGGAAGTGCTTCTAACTCTCATACAAACCAAACAGGAATATAGTTGAAGCAAACGGGCATTAGGCATGTGCAATGACCAACACGAAGAGGCAAACCAAAATCAAAGTAAGGATACTCTCTTCAGATAGCGAAATGAAAACAGCATAGAAAAAAAAAGGTACAAGTCAAAGAAACTAAACATTCAAGCCGTACGTGAAATGTAAAGATGAAATGTAGAGGGCGAGACACTTTTGTGGGGCATTCTACATTTCACAGAGCGAAGAGAGCATGTGCATCAGTTTACCATCAATTGGACGAGATAGCGCATCTAAATCTGTGTAAAGCGGTTGGTTCATGACATCGCTCTACACTCTAAAAAAAGCCCGTGTGTCTGCTTTCCCTCACAACACTCGGAGAGTCAATCACTGCAACTTACAGAGGCAGCTTAGCGAATGACGATGCCGAAACAAATGTTTAGACCAAAAAACGCAGCCTGAGTTGTGACATTAAGCAATGCAAGCGTGACGTTTTGCATTGCTTAATGTCACGACTCAGACTGCGTTTTTTGGTCTAAACATATGTTTCGCCATCGTCATTCGCTGAGCTGCCTCCGTAAGTTGCGGTGATTGGCTCTCCGAGTGTTGTGCGGAAAAGCAGACGCACGGTTTTTTTTTTTTTTTTTTTTTTTTTTTTTAGAGTGTAGTACTTTGTGATTTCGGGGGTACGTGTTTTCTCTCTTGAATTCAGTCGTAAGTCAGCGCCTGGTTTGTCAGTTTCTTCAACTTCTCCTTTTTTATGCTGTTTTAATTTTGGCATGCATCACCAACTCATTCAAATTTATACCCTTTGACGGTTCAGGTGACTCGTACGAATATTAATTCCCAAAGCATGGCCATAGTTTGATATTAAAACTTAACCAGGCAGTAACATGACTGGTGTTAATTAGGACACGATGAACAACACAGACCTGTGTCTACTTTCCTGTAGAGCTGGAATATTGATCATATCACGCTATTATCTTGTTCTCTTGTTGCAAACATTGAGCAGCGAACTATCAGAATTAATAACGTCACGCTGTTCTCATCTACGTGCCCCAAAAACGGAGGTCAGTGAACAGATTATACGCATATGCGGCCTTCTCACGATGTTACCTGTGCGCTTGCCTAAATACGAACGTCTGCCTTTATTGAAGCATTGCCGAATCACCGGTACCGATCTCTTAAACCTTAGGAGTGTTGTGTCTTAGGCAAACCTTTAATGGCACCACGGCAAAAAAAGAACGTAAAATAAACTAATTTTATCCTAGTTGTATGCTCTGCTACCCAGTACGAGGCATTCTCAGAATAAAGTTTCCTGGTTGACCTCGACTTCGTATGTGCAGTTTTTATACAATCCAGACGCCTGACAAAATCGTAAAAGGAAACATTTTGCAGCGAATCAAAACTCATAAAAGGTAAAAGCATATATTTATCTTGCGCTATATAAGCCAGTGATTTATGTCTCTTTTTACTTCTTTCCACCCTCGAATGGACTATATGTCGAAGCTACGGGCCTCTCCAGGTTCAATCACGGGTCAGTTAAAAAACTAGCATAAATTTGATGTTGGAATCAGCACTCTGAGACACGCGCATTGATTGGACCGGGTGGTTCATAGGTTTCACTTTTAGTCTACGGCAGGGTGAGACGAAGTATAAACGCTTCAGGGTTACCTCAGACGTACAGACTGACCTGCTCCACGACAAACACGAATTGCGTGTCGTTGCCAGGTGATCGCTTACAAGGAGTACCTGCCACACGTGCTGGGCCCCGAGGTGGTGTCTAGGTATAGGCTGCAAGTGCCCACGGTGCACTACTACTACAACGAGACGCTGAACCCGTCGCTGCTGAACACTTACGCGGCGGCGGCCAACCGGTTGCCCCACGCCGTGGTGGGCACCAAGTTCGAGCGCGAGGGCCACAAGTGCTTCCATACGTCACGCGTGTCCTACGACCTGAACACTATGGACGACTTCTGCAAGCCCCGGACGGACCCTGTCAGGTCGCTGGTCGTGGGAGCCGCCTGCAAACACCTCCAGCACCAGGACACCGTGTACAGCAAGGAGGCGAGCGGCTTTTGGAGGGCTTTCTTGCTCGAGATTGATACTAGCGCGCGGGGGTATACGGTTATCTGCTTTTAGACTCATGACCTTATCTCTCTGTGGAGCCCAAGGTGCCTTTGCGTTGAGCCGGATTTACTAAAGCTGTCTTCACACAGACTAGGTGCCACCGTTTTTATCACGATCATGTCTCGTATCTTTTAAAACGGGAAAGGCGTTTTTCGGCCTCATTCGGCGGCCTTTAAAAGGATTATAGGGCTACGCAGAGGGGGACTTAGCGCAATGAAGCCCTGTGCACTAAATAAAAAAGATAAAAGAAAACTACCCCTGCTGGGCGTCGGAAACACGCGCGCACATATAATTCAGCGATCTACCTCACAGAGAAATCTCAGAACGGGTCCTGTTTTCGTCGTGTAGTTTTCACATGGTTGACTTTCAAAGGGTCGGCTTTCAAGAAGTAATTAAATCAATTGTTCCTCTCTTAACACATATTTTAATTTATCACTTTAAAATAACCATTTTTGTAAAAAAAAAAAAAAAGAAAATACAGGACGCTAAGGTTACGGTTATTTTCAAGTCTGGGGATAAAAAGAACTTCGGAAATTATAGAACCGTTTTTGTGCTCCCGGTGTTTTCGAAGGAGTTAGAGAAAATAATACACGCCAGATTATACATTTTCTGTGAAAAACGCGCTGTCTTAACATCTTGCCAGTTTGGTTTAAGGAAAGGGCATTCTACAGAACTCGCGCTATTAAAACAAACAAAAAACTAATTTTAAACACCATCGAAAAAATATTACCTAGGGGTCTTCATTGATTTCCCAAAGGCTTTCGACCGCCTGAACCATAAAACTCTGCTTCTAAAATTAAATGCATACGGGGTGCAAGAAATAGCCCCAACAATAATCTAGAGGTTTTTTTCTTCTTTTTAAATATCATCATTATAGTGTTGCGTGATAAATAGTCAGCGATCTAGCTTAAAGAAACTGACGTCAGGGGTGTCGCAGGGGAGCATCCTTGGACCACTTCTGTTTAGCTTGTACATAAATTATATAGTAAATATACATGTCTTGCACGTGACGTCATATGGCACCGTACCAGCCGCCATTGCTCCGTGTCATGCTCCTGTTTCCGTACCTTGTTGCTGCATACGTTTCGCACCATCGACTCTGTTTTTCTCGGCAAGCCTTGCCGAGAAGACAAATTCGATGATGTCAAATGTATGCTGCAGAAGGTACGGAAACAGGAGCATGGTACAGAGCAATGGCGGTTGATGTGACGTAAATGCAAGCCATGTATAGACCTTTGTAAAAATAGCTCTCTGGCCGCCGCCATTTTGCGACTCGGGCGACCCCTATCAGCCAGAAGATTCTCCCACCCGCCTGAACTGTGGAAACCCAGTCAGCGCGAATCCCCACCTACATTGAGCATTCGGAGTTCGCCGGCTTTTCTTGAAAGTTTTTACTTTATTTGCCTGTTCAGGATGCTTACCCTTTCTGTGTTATCTTCCACTGTGAGAACAAGGGCATACCAGGGCTCGTAGCCTGCTCGGCCTTCGCAGGAAACAAACGAAGAAAGCGAACGCCGAGCAGCCCGCGACGCAGGCAGTTCGACGTCCTTCGAGGATTATTTATGTCGAGATAATCTCCGAAAATTCTTCCCGGCTATGTTTCCGGTCATTGCTAAAAATTAGCTGATAGACTCAGGGCTATGGGGACGGAATAGACACGTTCGTTCATTTGCTTTAGTGTTGTGCAAAAGAGCAGCTCTCTTCAAAACGTGCCCAAAGACAAGCCGTATTCCGTCCGATCGTCGTGAAGTGACTTGTCGACACTGTATAAGGGATATGCTGCGTTATTTGAGATATTTCTCAAATAAATTCTGTTCGGATAACGCCGCACCGTGTAAACCATGTAATAAAAAAAAACAGCTAGTCGGCTTGAATTTTTTCATTTAAACGCCTTCCCTAATTAAAGAGTTTATTAATAAATTTTAGCAGCTGGGGAAATTCACGGTCGCGATTATCACTCTTTTTAGTGTCCGCCTGAGGGCATAACCTAGGGAGGAAAATGTATTTCGGCTATCTCCTTTAGTTCCGTCTTTCAAACTGCGTAAAACATAATTTTGAACGTTCCATATATTTCTCTAATTTCTCATATTCGCTCTTGAGTTACGATTTTTGTGTAAGGTCTCGCTCGGCGAGACCGCCGAGCTCCGCGATCGGCATTTCATTTTATTTTATTTATTTCAACCTTTAAGGCCTGGTCAATCGTCAAACCGCATTATATATTGCAATCGTCAAACTGCAATCTCTTCTCACGTCTGATATATTCTGTTGTTATTTTTTTAAGCCTCTTCTGCTCATTATGATTCTTTCTTCTTTTTTTTTTTGCGGGAAGTTTTATTAGTTGATAAAACAAGCCTAATTTTTGGCTCCCGAGTGCGCGGTGCGTCCAAGAGCGAGTTAAGTTCGGGGGGAGGGGTCGAATAAAATGAGGCGCGCCAACACCTCAACCGGGCACTCGTGGTGGAATTTTCACGTCCCATGCGAAAGTGCCAGCAAATGGGGCATGGGATAGACACGAGGAATGCGTCAGCGCTGGGCCGACACTGGCGTCATCACTGATTAGACACGCACCAAACACTCATGTCCGGTCTCTGGCCTGAACAGGTCTTCGGCAAGGGACGGGCTAATGAAGCACTGCTGCTTAGTAAAAAATGCAGGACGGGACCAGTCCCGATCACCTTGTTTTCGGCCCACGCCCAACGGGATCAGGGCATTAGTCGACAAGAATGCCCGAGAACGAATGACGAAGCAAACAGCGTTTGCACAATAGGCCACGCCCAGGGTTTCTTGAGTCGCGTGCGTGACGAGCTGTTGGGCGCGCGGGACGTCTCCGGCGATCTACTGACTTCGGGCGATGGCTCGAGCAGATCACTCGGTTCCTGTTCTCGAACCCCCCGAACCTGCTGGGCAAGGACCTGCTGTCCCTGGACGTGGACCGCGGCCGAGACCACGGCCTGCCCCCGTACGTGCACTACCGCAAGCTGTGCGGGCTAAGGCCCGTCTACTCCTTCGACGACTTCAAGAAGGAGAGCAAGTCGTACGACGCCGTCAACAGGCTACAGGCCGTTTACGGGTACGTATAGAACCTTGCTTGTCGCTCTCCCTCTGTACAGTACGCACCGGGAGAGAACGACCATAAATGGCAACGAGAAGACGTGTGTAACTCCTTTGACTATATACCGTTAAGGGTTAAGGAAAGTGGGGCAAGCCCCTTCCACAAAGCTCTCTGCTCACCACGACTGGTGGTTTCCTCCTTTCCAATTCTTTCTTCTCCAAAATTCGCTCTGCTGGAGACTAGAGAGTTCGGGGCTTGTCTCGCTTTTGTTTGGCCTGCAACAGACTAGCAACACGGTTTTCTTGAGTATCGAGTCGGTTCGGGCACCTGGTGGATATAACATTTCGTGGGACCCGCGTAGCTGATTTGGAGATTTACTTTTTTTCAAAGTGGTGTTAACGAGGAGAGAGATATACTTCTTCGGATACTCATGGGCGATTTCATTTAAAATTGTGCATGAAAACAAAGTTAGTGCGCCGAAACATTTTGAATAAAATGTATATTCTCGGCCATGTCTTACGTCGAATAACAGAGCAAACCATTCTTATTTGCTCACTTTCTTGACGCTTTGCATTGCGTAGTGCCACAGCGCATACTTCATTTATAGGTCTGGACTGATATTCCGCCTCATCATAAACTGAGCTGATGTCGTAAATAGCAGAGATGGGCTCTTTGAGTTTTTTGCGGGTAAGTAGACGCGCAGGCATTTTTTAGAATGTACAAACTCGGCACACTCTTTTCTCTAATCCTATAAGTGATATCTTGGTCGACCTGAATTAGATTAAGTCTTGCTATGCATTATTTTAAGCACAGAATGGGTTATATAGCTGGCGCAGCCTCGGGTGTGGCATTCTTGTAATGGAAGACCGTGACACGAGTGCTGCGTCCGGATGCAACTCGCCTTCTCACTGATCACGAGCCCCAGCAGAATCCTCACCTAAAACTGGTGTCCAATCAGCTCTGCTTCATTAAAATAACTCCAGCGCTACGGCTTCGTTAGTGCCCATTGAAACAGCAGCGTCTGACTACCTTACCTGGGCCGTATTCCAAATCTTACTCGAGTAGATACGAGTTACTTTCGCAGGTCATATCACGTGATGATACGGATGTAGTGATGTTTGACGCTGGTAGGGTTTCGTACGCCAACGTTCAAAAGCTCTTTCCTTTGGAGTAATATCAAGTAACTTTGGAACACGGCTCAAGTGTTCTCGAGTGAACGACACTTTCGTGCTTCGTTGTTACATGTCAAGCTACTTCTTGAATTGGTTGCCAATCTTCCCCTTAAGCTCGAACCTCCTGCTGACTCGTGGTCCTAAATTGACGAAAGTCCTCATTACGTCGTAGCCAAGCATAGTGAAACGTGTTTTTATCTAGAAAGTGTTGAATTATTGAGTTCGTTCATGTGGCGGGAAAGTATGCAGTAGGCGAGGGCGATGGGAACAATCACCACCTTCTTACGGAGGGAAGAGGAGTCGCGAAATAACAGGGCTAACGTTGGGGTGCGCGATTGCAAGAGAGGCGAACTTTTCGTACTTCTCCCACTGGAGCCCTATATCTTCGGAAGGGCTACTTTAGGAGACCCTATGCACGACAATGTTCCCATTTAGCAGGGGCGCGTGCGTCAACCTAGAACGAGCACCTCAGCCGCCTTATTGAAACCGTTCCCTACTATGTACTACTGTATTTGTGAAACCAGTGAGGCACATGTTAGTCATCAAATCGGTGCACCCAGCAACTCACGTTGAGTGTTCAGGTCAGAACTTCGTGACGATTCAGAAAAGCAGACTTCGCGAACCATGGTGTAAATTACAAAATGGGTAGCACACCCGCTTTGATAATGCGCAGTGTAGAAGCAATATAAAATTTCCTTGCGCATCGTTGCTTATATTCTTCAGGGCTCACCAGGTGGATAACTTTAATATACTCGTACATTTCTTGGCATATTACCATCAGCCCTAGAGCACACTCGTACACTTTTATGTTACTGTCCTTAATTGACAGCAGCTATGGACACATGCCATTAGTACATTTAACAATGCAAGCAAACAAATAAAGCAAATAATTCCTTTATCCATTATTGCTAAAACACAATCACCCGAGAAAAATTAATGCAGAACGTTGTAATGTCAGAAACATCAGCAGTGTTACCAGATGTAAAAAATGTGTTTTATTTGATGAGCAGCCGTGCAGGAGTAAGGGATAGATACTGTTTCATTGGCTATTTATACTCACAGTTGTACGTGCATAAACAATAGTGTGCTCTTCCTCTTCTCACTGTACCCAGCTTATTCCAGCAGCAGAGTGTTGATTTTATTTCACGCTGGTTAAATTTTCCTTAGCACCATCTATTTTCTTCTTTTTCACGCTGGTTTTTATTTCACACCTGCCTAAGCAATTAATCTTGCATTGTCGATATTACTGCTTTCAAAAAGCAACCCCACTTCCACTTTTCGGTGTAAACTGGCCAATTTGGTAAAGGGGTGCGCGTGTGTCAAAGGCGGAAACATTGCGGTGTCAGGTGTTAAAGCATTGATTTGGGGATGGAGCGTACTTGGCGTGTTTTGAGCGGATTCGTCTGTCTCAAGAAAACCTTCTACTTTACGAACAACACAGCGCTTCATAATCAAAGGCGTATAAGCGTTACAAAAGCGTATACACGTTCGTAGTATAATGAAAACAAAAGCAAAAACCAAAACATATTTAATTTTTGCAAAATTAAATGTTTTTGTTTAATAGAAAAATAGATCAGAAATCGTTTGATTTTGAATTCTTTCGGCTTTAAAATGCGTACATTTCTTGCTGGTCCCCAAGGTAGGCTGCAATGATCATTAAAAAAAGAAGTACACTTCCGAGTTCGACGCCAGAGCGTTGCTAACATATTTGGATTTTAGCTATTAATTACCAAATTTTCGAATGTAAAAAAATACAAAAAAAATACAAAACCTTGATTATGCTGGAAAAGGCCGGGGAAAACATAATGTGTTGAGCGCAAACCACAGCGTGCTCTACAAACGAGGTACTTTTCCATGACATGGGCGCAAAGCCCCCTGTTAGAGGTACTTTTCCACGTAACGGAAGTGTGACGTAAAAGCTTGCTTTCGTGGCTGCTCCTCCCTAACCCACTATTTTCACAGTTGCTCTCGGAGCACCTGCGCCGCTTAGCTTAGTTGGTAGGACATCCGCTAAGAATCCCCTTGGTAGCTCCTATGATTCTTGGTAGGGTGTCTCTTCTTATATTCGTTTTAAAGGGGAACCTCAGGCTTATACCGGGTGTTTCCGCGTATAATTTTTAACATCCCATCAATAGAATCGTTGAGAAAAAAACATTTCTTTGGGGAACAAACTTCTAGTTACGGCGGACGTCAGGGATTGAGAAAAGAAACATACCAATTAGAAAATAATTACCTAAACGTGACTAATTAACTTTCTAATTTGTGAAAATTTACCTACGGTTTGAATTCGCAATTTGCTGAGCGTAATTGAAAACCTTTAAGTCATTCAATTTTTGGGACGACCTCAAACACGTGACAAGCGCGGGTGTGCGCTGAAGTTAAAACTCATGCAGCAGGCACAAGGCTGGCGATGCGAAAACGAGGATGATCAAAATATCATCCGACACTCTGACGTCACGTGCCATCGTGACGTAAGAGTATCACAGCACGTCGTGGCGCCACGCGACGTCACTATTCATCGTCACGATTTTTTATGACTGTTCTTCGTGACGGTTCTTCAAGACGGTTTACTCCGAAATCGGCGGATAATACATATTTTTTTGTTAAAATAAATCTTAGGTGATGGATATGAGAGAGGGTTTGGCGCGCTCTCTTGTGTATTACTGCAGCAATCACTTTGAGGACTTGGACCTGGTGGCAGGTCTCGCCTTGGAAAAACCAGTTCCTGGCTCGTTCTATGGTCCCACGGCAGTGTGCATCATGGGCGAGCAGTACTACAGGCTGAAGTACGCCGATCGCTTCTGGTTCGAGCACCTCTACCACCCGGGGGCATTTAGCAAGGGTAAGCTATGATCTTTTTGACATTACCACGTCATCCTCCTCGCCTAGTCGCGCCCGACTTGGTAGTTTTGAAAGGAGTTTTACAGAGTCAAGTACGTCAGTATAGGCAGTCGATTTCTCGAATTGTTTCCTCTCAGATATGGCTTCTATGCGTACAAATAGACGTGTAAATTCGTTCAACGTTTTAATAAGCTTGGTTGTGAACTGTTGAAAACTATTCCTGTGCGCTATTACTAATATCATAAAAGCTAAAACAAAAGGGAAGGACGAAGACAGACAGGTACGTCAACACGCTCGTCCAAATCTCTGTACCATTAACTTCCCATAGAAATATAAAGCCCTTTATATGCTAGAACTGCTTTGTTTTGGAACATCAAGAATATTCCTCTTTAGAAAGTTGATATGGGAAAATTATTAATTAAGAATGTATGCTTGGCAAAATCATGTGTTGCGGCTTGCTTCATTTTGTTCCTCGCCTTGTTTTGTCTATAATAATACCCCTTGGCAATAATTGCCCATGTCACTGCGGAATAACCAAAAATAAATAAATATATAGAAACAAAATAAAGCAATCAAACTAAGCGTGCGCTTAGGCAGAATCTTAAGTGATCTAATAATTTGATCTTCAGGCAGTGCCATCATGCGATGTTTAAGTTCAGGTACCATAATCATAATTAGTTTTGTTTCTTGATTGCTGATTTTTCGTACTGCAAGCCAAGAAGAATACAATGTGCACGTTATCACCCCATAGTACGCGTGCGGATGAAATGTGGGCTATATAATCACAATTTTAGGTTGAAGCTGAAGTTCTGAAAACATTCGACGCTCATAAATTAAATTATACAAGCCCACACTGCTTATACTAAAGAGGTGTTGTGTGGGGCGTCTCGGCCCCATATCCCAGAAATGAAAAGCAGATGTAAGCGCGTGTAACTAGGTTGCCAAGACAAATCAAAAGAAAGCAGGATAAATGTCAAAAAGAAGCTCACGTAATAAGGAAACGAAAATTCGGCCAAACCAAATTCAGTTGAAAATCCTTGTAGGCCAAAAAAGCTTTGCTGTCTAGCCTCGGGCTGAGGTTTATGCTATGCATCGGACATAAATTAACTTGCATCTTGCTACCAGACACCGGCGTTTAAGGACCGATATAAAACCTAGATTTTAAGCAGGGCGGATAGTCGTATAGTCGTCCAACCTTCCGATATTTAGAGAGAAGCGAGGTAAGGGAAACAGTTACAAAGCAGGCAATGCTCCACGTGCTCTAACGAAATCGAACTCTTGACAGACGAAGGACCAAGTCGATAAAGGATACAGGAGAGAAGAAAGTAAAAAAAAGTGAAAAGTGGAAGTGCACGTAATTCTGAGCACAGCAATGTTTACGAAGGGAACCATGATTTCAAAGTTCTTAAATATGTTCCAGAAGCCCTCATTTCAAATGGCGAATAATATCCGACAGGGAATATTTTTTCTGGAGTTGAATGTTTCTATTGAAGTCCCTGCCAGCGGTACAGCATGTAATCAGAGCATCGGTTTTCACAGTTAAACGTTCCCGTCATAACAAATAATGAGAATGTAAATATGGGCACACGAATGTCGCTACAAACATGCATGGTACCACAGCAGTAGAAGTCCTTTTCTGGAACGCATTGTTTGTCGGGCGGGACACTATTTGAATCGGGGCAACAAACCTGTTTTCACTGGCATGTTTGTCACAGGGTTGCTTGACAAAAATGCTTAAAAAATAGTGTTTTGCAAAGCTGATTTGCGTCAATTCGTGTAATGTTGAGGTCACCAGAGACCCCAACATTCTCAGTGCTCCTTTCAAATATCTGCAATTTCATGACACCTACTTTGTTTTCTGTTGGGCTTCTCAATTTTCACATTATTTATTGCCATTAAAAGGGGTAATAAAACGATATTAGTTTGTAGTTTTATGCGTTTAAAAAAAAAGCACCGGACACAAGCGGTATGGACGTATGAAGGCAAACAGCATTACTCGGCCAGAAGCGTTTTTCCTTGAGATGCGAATTTACGAAATAAATACATGGCGTCTATCTAGGGTGGGACTAAAATTTGAGCTTATTTGTGAAATAGATAGATCCGGTCTATCCTCTCAGCTCTTTTTTGCGAAGGTTCTAGACGTGATGATGGAGATCGGAATGTCGACACAAGCGCGGCGTTTACCAGAGTTGTAGTGTGGAATGCCGATCTTGTATACGATCACTGCGTGAGGCTCTAACTTGAGATTGGTCTCAGTTAATGCCTTGGCGGACATGCTGTGACAAAAACAGCATAAAAAAGACAAA
The DNA here is from genome assembly GCA_013358835.2 of Ixodes persulcatus. Classification (NCBI taxonomy): domain Eukaryota; kingdom Metazoa; phylum Arthropoda; class Arachnida; order Ixodida; family Ixodidae; genus Ixodes; species Ixodes persulcatus. Next base: position 34,263 of record JABSTQ010007141.1, on the reverse strand, counting down.
ATATAAAAATGAAAAAGGGTACATGTTTGCAACCGTAGTGATTCGAAACAAAATAGGACGACTATGATTGAATATCAGAGGTATAAAAAGGTGGGCTAGACTGATGTGACAAGTTTATTCTCATTTAAATGTGCTACTTTCCTATTTGTTAAAACTCAGCCTATGACTGAGTTCACATCAATACGACCATACGCATGATATGAGAAGGTACAAATCGCATTCGTCCGGCTCAAGTTTACATGAATACGATTGTAGCGCATCGAACTGAGAAGAAATTGATCCCATTCGGCCAGTCCCACTCTTCATTTCTCCTCTGCCTATAATCACGCTCGTCAAGTCTGGACTGGATGCGCTATGGTCACGTCCATGCACCCGCAAAGACAGCACACCGCATCGAGTCAAGATTTAATGACAATGACTGGAAAAAATATTGATGAAGGGTGGAATGCACGTATCGGTTCCCTCTCTTTTCGGTGCTCTTTGGTAGTTTCCATGAAAACATAACCCATGTGAAACAGACCATTGCTCCAGGCACAGCATGTGTCATATGTGTTGCCAACCTCTGTGCGTGCTTGTGATAAACACTTGCAACAGGAACAGGCACCAGATAACGTGTTCGATTTTTTCGACTGCGAGTCGAGGGCTCACATAAATTCAGTAGAACTTTTTTTTTTTCTAAACCCGAACTGAGATTTTATATTAACAGAGTGAAAGAACCCTATCAGAACAGCTTCAAATAATATGTTCCAATTACTTGAAAAACGTAGACAAAACTGACATAGATAAATTATATACGTATATTAGGGAGAAGACTGTTATCACCACCCCTACAGTATACAAACACTTTTGCTTGTTTAAATAAAAAAACTATCCACCTGACAAAAAAAAAGTGACAGTGTGCGAGACATCGCGTAAATATACAACAAGATTAACTTTAAATGGTTTATTTGATTGTTGTTAATATTCCTCATTTTGCTGTTTATAAAACCTATGAATATCCAAACCCTTCATGTTCACTTTTTTGAATCAAGAAAACATTTTAACTACTTCTCCATAAGTACCATCCACGGCTATCACGCAGATGGACCATTCGAAGCCAGGCTAACAAAATCAAAATTAAAACACTCTGCGAGCGAGACTCCAAACAATTAATCTCATACATTTGAAGCTCTCCCATGGAACTGTTTTCTTTCGCGCTATAAAACCTTGTCTATAGATATAATATTTGTTCGTTCCCTCGAAGACGCACTGAACGGATTTGTGTGCTATTTGCACTTTGCCCTCAGATCAAATGTTAAATTATTGCGATATGCGTTTTGTATTACAAATTTGCCTATTTTTTAGTAAAAAATCTTTAGATAAATATGATTTTTTGTCATTCTTTTAAAGTAAAATGTGCAATTGGAGCCTTTCCAATTTGTTTGATGTAGTAACTACGTTATATGAAAACCGACTATTATATATATTATTTAAAATACTTAAAACATTGCCTCACACCCAACAAAAATTCGTTCTTGGAAGGTTGTTCGACGCCCCAAGAACTCTTTCAGCTTGTGAAAAACGGTTTACCTCAAGCACTATCGCCATCTGACGCACTAAAAAGGCAACAGGGCGATGAAGAACTTTTTTGCGTCAAAAGAGGATCTTAGAAGAACCCCTTATAGGATTTTTACGAAGAAACCTTTTAGGCGGCGCTTAAAATAACTTAAAATAAAATAAAAATAAAATAAAATAAAATACAATATGTCTGAGTCTAAGAACTCCTAAGAGTTCTCTTACTACCAACATTTTTGTAGAGTATAGGCATACTTGATGCCTCTTTGGGAGATAATTGGCGTCCAATATAGAGCTGCAATTTAGTTTCTAAACAATAATAAGCTTTGCTCAAATATGTGCTGATAAACGAACACATTTTGTTTGAGTCTAGTTCTAAAGCATCGAACCCACAAAAACAAAAGTTCCCGTATGATCACTTGCGTGAATACAAGTAGTGTCAGCAGCATCGGATTGAACTATAATGAAGGCTAAACCGAAGCCCCACTCCACGCAATTTAATGCGTTAACACGCTTGCCTACTTCTAGAGACCCCTGGAGGAAGAGCCCAGGACCATCTATCGATTGAGAGTCACAACCTTTGACAAAGAGGCTTACCTATAGCCTAACGCAGCATCTATAAAAATCGGAAATATCGTTTTGACCACCGACAATTGTTGCCGATATAGCATATGTATACTGTGCTTGGACACCGAATAAGTGTTTTGTTTCTTTCCTCTGCAGACCAAGTACGTGACATTCTCAAGGTCAGTATGGCCACTCTAATCTGTAGGAACACGGACGTGGAGTTCCTACAACGCAACGTCTTCAAGATGTCGGGGTGAGTGTGCGCGATATACGACTTCACTGCATATTCGGAGCGTTGATGGGTCGGGAGCCGATCCTGCACATGGCCCAAGTAAATGTGCCAATGCCTATGGACCATTCTAATAATCGTCTTCTGCGCACGCAGAAGACGATTATTTTTCTTTGTCTACTGGGCTGGGAAGGCGCACTGAGCTCTTTTCTGCGGAATATGAGATGCCGCGCAAGCGACCACAGCCCAGTGACTCGTCACTTTTCCCCTGGGTGATAAGCTCTAGAAATGTGCACACGATGAGCAACTCGGGCAGAGGAGGAAATGCGTGGGTACATCGGAGCACCGAGCTCTAAATCGAACGATTCGTAGGGAGACGCAAAAGAACCTTTTTTTCTACTCCCGTTTGAACGCTTCCCAACCGACCAGCACCGGCTGTTTTAGGCGTTCGAATGCATTTGTACAAAGACTAGAGGCCATAAAGTTAATAATATGTAAGCTAGATGTTCAGCTGGCGCTAGTGGGCAGTTTTGAATTGGATCAGACTGCAACCAGTCTTAAACTGACTTCCGGTAATACATGTCTATGAAAAAAGATCTGATTTCTTTTTTTTTTTGTTGTTGTCTGCGCTGGATTATTAAATTAAATATTACAACAAATTTGTTTTGGTAATATATAGTATGGAACACTTAACAGTCACGTAGAAAAAAAAAATTGGTCACTCACTGCTTTTTTTTCTTTCAATTTCATGGCATATGCACAGCCCTTGGTCGTGCCCAGGCATGTCCTTTGATCACGCCGTCTGACCGCGAGACTTTCGTTCCACGAGTTATGTTTTTGTTTTTTCTGCGGTGCTTCGCTTTCGTAAAAATATTCTACGGGTTCTCAAAGGAAGCTACGACCGCTTACACAGGGTCTAAAAAAAAAAAGAAATCGGTGTATGACGGAAAACGAGCTAAAAACGTGTCTTTCAGCTCGCTTCACCCGGCAAATTTGCACAGGCCAAAGATGGCCGATTCAAAGCTTCCGGTGGCCGCTCTTGCTCTAGCTGCAGAGACCAAACGTGGATTCGCGATCCAGCAAATTGTCATAGAGATCAGTGGTCGTGTGAATCGGCCATTACCGGTGCCTCCGCGTCGATCGAACTGATTCGGAATCCTGTTTGATGCTTCTCGCGGACGGGGGCTTTCACTAAATATGCGCGGGTGGTCACGCCTTCTAAATCACGGGACCAAAATTTTGTTTTGCTAAGGCTTCTTTCAGAAATAACAACTCGAGTGATGCTTCATCGAAATCTTGCGACAGCCATAGTTGAACGAGGGGACTTGGTTGTTAATAGGGAAATAACTCCAGTGGGAGCGGCGAACTTTCCGAGGGGCGAACAGCTCGAGTTACCACTTCTGAATAGAGGGTGCTAGTGTAGGGAGGTTGGTCCCTTTACGCACCCTTTTTATTTAAGAGCGTGAGTTAAAAAAACATGCCTTCATTCGCCACTCCGCAAGGGGGGGGGGGGGGGGGGGTCAGAAGTTTTTAGAACTCTCGAGTGTCGCAATCGCAAAATTGATATTACCCTGCGCGTGTGTCACCTTGAAGCTACTTGTAACCATATGCTTTTGCGACTATGGGCGCTTCTTTTCTCTCAAGTATTGGGAGAGCGCGAGCGTTGCGAAAGGCGGGAAATTCAAGTGGCAAGGCAGCCTCAAGCATCACCAAAAGTAGCATGTGTCACGAGACGAGGGGCAGGCGTTTCTCAAGTAGAAAGGGCATCGTCATGGCCTGCTCTCGCGTTGTCATTTTTGCCGTTCAGTTTGCATAGTGGTTCAGAAGGGATGCTGGCGTGGTCACGCTAGCTTTGCAAACGACCCAAATTCCCCTCGATGGGGATCCCACTTTTTAGGCCATGGCAACGTTTGGATGGCGTCCTCGTTAATTTTGAAATGTTCTATGTCTACCACAGAAGTTCAGAGTTGTCGAGTTCGTAAATGTTTCGACCCTCTAAAATCTGCAAAGTTCATGGCCTAAACAGGAAGAAGAGTCTATATTTACCCGTAAACAAAGTTTGCACGTGTTACCCTTCTATTGCTAGGCACGAGTTCACTCCAATAGACTCCCATTTTTCAGTTCACGTCAGCATACACTTCATTGGCTACAATATCTGTGGCTAGACGCCAGCAACCGTCTTTCTTTATTATCTCAGAAATATAAACAAGAGGCTACTCTTGTGCACTTGATAGTTAACATGTTTCAATAACTTCAGAACACACATATGCTATACCCCCCAAAAAATATATTGCAGCTTAGAGATATAACATACGTTAAATTTCGAAAGATGGCGAATGATTTCTTCGTACGTAGTTAATGGTTTACGGAATACTCCCGTTTACAAAACCTTAATCTGGGATTTTGACATGGTTTGGATACAGAGTTACGTGAACTCCAGATTTTATTGCACCAATTATCCGTGGCAGTCGGAAATAAACTATTCAACCTATAGCCTTATTTTTAAATACTAAAAGTTTTATGATATCATTTAAATTGGGAAGATTGTCAAAGTCGTTACTATGAGGTTTGCTTGCTGCTCCTTAGATAAGTCGCCACTCCGCTTTGGATTGCTAATTTGTTCTCCATCGAGTGTTCGTGTCCTATCAATCACTGTACCGAAAATATTGAGCGGATACTTCTGCGCGATGAGCCCAGTTTCTATATTATATGCGTCACTGTCGAGTTCGTACATCTTCAAAAATAGTAATCTTAAAGCAGCTATACAAATATTGACTGTTAGAAAGGATATCGTTAAAATCGGTAATAAACTTTAAAAAGTCTAATTTGCCGTATGACCAAGCCATGAAAATCTTGCCAAAATAACGTTTTTAAAATACTCGTTGTTGGGCGAGGTTTGTTTGTGCGGTCCTGTATTCCAACTTACCCCTCACGGTATCCTTTTTCTTTCTCACAGAGCCTAATCGAATAAGTATCACCCTGCCCATTATTTTGCACAGCTCTTTTCCTGCTTTTTTTTTTACTGGCTACTGAAGACAATTTTGTTTTTTTTCTTATCTTATTCTGTTATTTCTCGCTTCTTCAATCTTTAACCCTTTTGGATATACTGTTTACAGTTCATCAGGAACTTTAATAGCTGAGACTTAGACGTCTAGTTCACCTTTTTTGTTCGAGAACACCGTACGACAGCTGTGTCTGCCCTCGCGGTTAGAGTTGTCGGTGCCACACGCTCACTTTTTTTGTCGACACAGGGGGTGTTGTTTTACATGTTACTTAAATTATTCGAGTGTTAATTTGCATCCCCCCGTTAATGGTAAACGAACAACGTCAAAAGTAATCGCATAAATTACTATATTCTGCATGCACGGCGCCTCGATTTCGACGACGCATTTTTGTACAATTCTAGGCGTCGCGTTTCAATTTGCAATGACTATCCGAATAGAACTGCAGTCATTAATCAAATAACCCAGGCGTCGCGCAAACGTTTCCCTGGGTTCTGCAGCGCGAGCATTCGCTGCACATGTCAACCCAATGTGAACGAACTGTGCTTACACCTTCAGTGGACCACCGTCCGACCCGCTTTCGCGTAGCGTCTTTCTTTTGTTTCTCGAGTCGGCGACCCAATGAACAGCCAAACTCTTTTTATATGCTTATCCTGCACTCTAGTTCTAATATTAGTATATACTTCTTTCTTTTTTTTTGTGGAAAGGTTTTGTCATATTGCAACTTCTGAAGGTTTGTTTGCAGTTTATGACTTGTACTTTTTTGATTGAGTGTTTTGTGCTTAATACTTAATCATAACTGTAGACCACTGATATTATTATTTGACTATTTATTTTTTTTTTGCAGGAAAGGCAACTCCAAAGTGAACTGCAAGGCTATCCTCGCCGAAACTGACTACAACTACGATTTGTACAAGTAACTATCGAGGACGGAATCGAGAGATGTTTGCCGAAATACGTCGTCTCGGGATTCGGCTACTTCCGTATTCTCGTACCATTCCTTTTCATTAAAATTATTAATTACTACTTACTGCATTGATAACCTGATCAAAATTATCTAGTTGCAAGAAAATCAAGTAATTGCCGGGATCTTTATTGTCTGAAAGGTGTCAAATAAATTGAGTATTCACACTAATAGAAGTTGTTGCGTCTTCGGAGACGAAATACACAGGGAGAGAAAATATATTCTCTTTTCTCACTAAACATTAGCGCAATGCTTTGTAAACCTTTTGCTACCTACGTAGTGTGCCAAGATGATTAATGGAAAGTTGAAGCAGTTTTCAAAAACTTTGAGTTAGGAGCGGATTTCTATAGCTCTTTGTCCCGTGAATTTAGTAATCGAACTTACCTTGGGCAGAAGTAAAGGTATACCACATTTCTTTCCACAAATATGTGCTGCGATTGCCGCCGGGCATGCGACGATCCTCTATTCCACCTGTTATCTGTCCGGTGCGTCGTGACGTCATCGCCGGCGTCCCCGAGCCAGGTTGGTGACGAGCAAGGGTACACCGCGGATGACGTCACTCTTGCTAGTTCTTAATGCGAAAGCATGAACTAGCGAGCCGACGTCCTCAGCTTTGAAGCCGCACCAAACGGCACCTGAACTTATTTCTCCAAGTGAAGCCGCGCTCTGATGGCTCCCAGCGTTGAAGCCGCGCGAAAAGCCTAGCCAAACGGCACCTAGTTCCCCGCTCTCAATGGATCCCAGCGAAGCCGAAATCTGATGGATTTCAGCTTCGGTCCCATTTTCTGGCGCGCGTCATAGTTTCAAGGAAGAAGGCTCCCATTGGCCGCTGCGCGTCACTTTCAACGACCGCCAGCCCAAGGCGCTGCGTGTCCGCGCCGCCAGTGCGCAGGTCAGCGCGGCAAGGAGAGCGCGCGCTCGGCCGTCCACGCCAGTACGCTGCAGACGAAACAAGGGAGCGGAAATTTCGCATTCATAACTCATAATGAGGGCTTAGGTGTACCTTGAGCCTTTTCTTTCCGCTCTCGCGATTTCCTACCCTCGGCGCACCGCAGCGGACGGGACAACGCCTGTACTATTATGATCGAAAAACAAAATAAGACACATTATTTTTAAGGTGTCGAAATTACAACTTTTACTCTTTGCTTGAATCAATGACATCTTCAGCTTCCCTTTAGGCAATCCGCAGGTTAGTCCTCCAGCATATCATTAATTGTACGTTCTAACTTTCTTTGAAACAAAAGATCTGTCTGGATTCAGACTTTGTAAGGAGAGGTGTAGTTTAGTTCCCTTTGGGGGGGGGGGGGGGGGGGGGGGTATTGTACGGTGAGAGTGTGCTGCCATATCTAGACTTTTAAAGTTTTTTTGTGTATTTTCTTTACAACAAACAATCAAATAGTGAAGAGTGAAGGCTGTTGGCTGATATTGAGACCGTCTTTTATAGATATTGTGTTAATCCCGTAAGCGGATGCTTAACCAAATAGTCTAGACTTTATATAGTGCTAAAGGATTAATGACGAACAGAGTGATCTAACTCGCCCATTGTAAGGAAAACATTTACAGGCAATATTGCATTTTGTTTGCACAATAAAGCAATACTGTATTTTAAAGGTACAAGTTCTAAGTTAAGGGAAAGGAAACGTGATTGAATTGAGCAGACGCATTATAAAGCGACAATGGTACGATATTTTGTTAAAATTTCACTGAGTGCATGCTCGTAATGAGGAAAACTGCAAATAAAAAGAAGCAAGGCCGAAAACGTCATTTTTTTGCGAAACTAAAAAAAAAATCGAGTAATTGTTTTTTTTTAGAAATCTTGTTTGCTTTGTGTACCTTTCCATTACTTACCAACCCGACTAAAAATGCCGCTGGGCTGTGAACAAATGGGCGGGGTTGCTGCCTTCCGCAGAAGACAGCAACTGGACGTGCTCAGAATGCCTTCCACAGCCCAGTTGATGACACAGATGGTTGAGCACAGAAGGTGGTTATTAGAAGTAGTACTTATAATTTCGCACTCTGCATCTAAACGGGGCCGGGCCTGTCACGTCCGTAAGCAGCTTATGGCATCAGTGCACTACCAAGCATCCCGTCCGCCAATATTCGGGTTTGTGTTCGAGGCTCTTGCAAAATCGAAGGGATTCTAGTGGCGTAGTGCCGCGCAAAACATCTTGGGTACATTTTGCCCACTGTTTCGGTTCAGATTTTCCAACCTCAATTCATGTCATCCTGTCATAACCAAATACAGGGCATGCTATTTCGAACATGTGACGTTTATTACATTTATGGTGTTGCCTATCAACACGGATAGAATGCTGGGGCACATTATTTGGGGCTTCCGACGTACCCGAGTTTGTGCGCAGGTAATACAAAGGAAGAATTGTACTGGGCCGATCATCCTTTTTCATCGTCTTAATGTCCTAGGCTTTTTAAATTATCAGTGGATCGGGAGGGTTATGCTGCACTCTGGAGTGGTAGCCATGCATTTAGAAAGGTATGGGCTGCGGCAGGCCTTATTTCTACTCCTCGCTAAGTCTAAGCAGGTGTTTACGGGCGCTGGAGGTCCGTTTTTCGACGGGGGCTTTCACGAAGATGAAGGAGTGGCATGCAAGCGAGCGCTGAATTAATTTTCATGTAGTGCTGAGATGCGCTGCTTCGTCAACGGGGCAATCGAAATCGAAACCATGCCACTCCTTTTTATGGCCAAGAGGTCTCATAATGCAACGCACGCAGTGTTTAGTACAGTTTATTTTTTTTTTTTAAGTAGTAGTCTAATAACTCTGAGACAAAGATCGCCGGGCTCAAAATAACAATGTGCGAACTATGGCACGTTCTCCGGTCACTGTCGACCCTGACACGTGGCCATGATAAGCATTCTTGGCATAAGTCGTTAAACCACTGCTTGTTTCAGTCACGAGTTGGCGAGGTCAACACAGCACGATTCTCGCTGGTGCTTTCTATAAAAGTTGTCGCGTGGATCTCGCTAAAAAGCATGATCACATTCTAAACGTAAGCTATTATATTCAAACAACATTGACTGCAATCGACAAAACGTTTTGCTATCCTTTAAACGTAGTACGAACGACGACGATTAAAACACCTGGGACTGCACGGAGCAACAGTTCGACTACGTTCAGTGTGCTGCAATGGTGGTATCTATCCAGTTGTGGTGGTTAAATTGATTAACTTTTTTTATGGACAAACAAATGGAGACCGAAGTAAAGCACGGGCAACGAACCCGTTATCTTTGGTCCAGATTGAGGCACGCTCACGAGAGATAACACCAAAGGCCTGGTCGGTCGACGCTCGGCTCATCTACATCAATGGATTTCGCGTGTCGCATGTAAATATTTGGAAATAAAATTGTAAATTAACGCATCACAGTAAATATGAACCTCATTCTCATAGTCTTTTAAGTTTAATCTGAAAGTGGGTCATCTACGTCGACACAGACACAACCGCTGTACTCCATTCACCCTTAACTTGAGACTACAGCCAATGCCACAAGTACGAGATCTCAAGGTCGCTGCATTGAAGCGTTCTTCCGCCGAACAGGCGCTCGCGCTAGAAATGTATGTCTCAAAGCCAGGAGCGCAGGCTAGCTCGCGCTTGTAGCTTTGGTTGCAGTTTCAGCTTAAGTGAAAGGGTATAGCTGCATCTCTCATACCGCAGCCCGCGGAGCCCTGCTTGCTCGCCGGATGGAAGATCTTAGTAGAGCGGGGTTCCAACCCCGTTCTTCTGCGAGGCAGCCGCGTGCTTTGCTAACTCCGCAACGCATGTTACATTACACCTCGTCTAAGAAGCAGCGGTCCGCTGCTTTTCGAAACAGACAAAATGAAATGTATTGAAATGATACCAAAATGTCTTGGCATTCTCAGAGTTCATCGCGGTCACAGTTACTTCGGGCACTTAATTATGGCGTCCGTTGTCGTGAGAAGTTCGTGCTTGCCGTTGTTCGCCGTCGGCGTTGTGTGTCGCCGTTTGCGCGCGTAATCGTCTTAATTTTTCTTGTTTCCCGCCGTAGTCGTCGTCGGAGGCCATCGCCGTAGGTTTTTGTCTTTCATAAACGCAGTGGGTTCCGGAATGGTCCGAACCATAACACTCGATGGCAGTCAAGAGCGGGCTGGAACCTTCCAGAAGAGTACTGATAAGAAAGATCTTGGCAGGGGGAGGGGGGGGGGGGGCTGGGTTCGAACCCAGTTCTTCCACGAGGTAGCCGCGTGCGTTGTCAACACCGCCACGCACGATACAATACTTTGACGTAGATCTACGCCTTTCTCGGCGCTTGGAAGGGGTGAAAAGTTGGGAGATCGATGTCATGAATACTTGGTCACGAAAGTTATGTCACACAGATAACACCAGAGCGCCGACAGACTTGCATCGCCGCGCTCCCTGACGGCACGCCGTGTTGCTGCCGAGAATCGTGCAGTTAGGTACGCGCGGTAGACCATCTCAGCTCACATTCTCACACTCCTTCACATTTGCATCCTCTTTGATGGACCTGACGACCTTGATGTCGTCCTAGAGGTCGTCCTTGAGATCGTCCTAAAGATCGTCCTAGAGGTCGTCTTTGACGTCGTCCTTAAAGGGCCACTGAAAAGAAGAAAAAAAAAGGTTTTTTTGAACAGTTTGGGTGGGACACGCGTGTCGAGAAACGAATTTTACGTGGCAATTTTTTATACCAATATTGACGGCGCGAGATATATTTCAAGTGACGTCAAAGTCCATGACGTCACGAAATGGTCATACACTCCTTCCACCTCAAAGAGATGGTCATACACTCTCTCCACCTCAACGTGATGGCCAAGCCAATCCACCTCTCCTTCACGCGCCCGAAATGCCCAGATAGAAAACAAGTGAAAAGTAGGTGACTACCGACTAAATCGCGTCGCGCGCCGTCAATATTGCCCTACATTTTTTTTTTCGCGCAAAAAATTATTTTTGACACGCGTATCCCAACCAGGCTGTCAAAATGTTCTTTTTTTCTTTTCAGTGGCCCTTTAAGGTCGTCTTAGAGGTCGTCCTAGACGTCGTCCTCTAGACGTCAACCTCAACGTCGTCCTTGAGGTCGTCCTAAAGGTCTTTCTTCAGATCGCCCTAGAGATCGTTCTAGATGTCGTCCTCGACGTGATCCTAGACGTCGTCCTTGAAGTCTTCCTAGAGCTCCTCCTTGAAATCGCCCTAGAGGTCGTCCTAGAGGTCGTCCTAGACGTCGTCCTTGATGCCGTCCTTGACGTGGTCTTAGACGTCGTCCTTGAGGTTGTTCTTGACGAATGCTATCGCAATTCACAGACAACCAACAATAGTGGTTTCTGCAGCAATTTCTTATCTGCTGGCTTGTTCATTTGCTCGCTGCAACGCGACGCGCTCCTGTCTGATTGAAACGGCGATAGACGCCACTCCGGCAGCCGTGATTCCAATATCTTCGCTCATCGCTCTGGACAGCGCCCGATCTCCCGTCCCCTGTGGCAAGGGCAGTTCACGCGACTCTCAAGCGCGACTGGGAGAGGCGTTAATTTCTCTCATTTATTGTGCCACCCACTCGTAGTTCTATCCTTCTTTATTACAATATTGAAAGCGCCATCAGAAAAAACCTGTTAAAACATTCTATAAGTATTTTGCATAGCACATTAAAACATCTAATTTCAGTGAGCGGTTTGCAAAAGTCGAGCCACTTGGGTTTGGGTTTCCGGTTTAAAAAACAAACACTTTCCAACTGCTTAACTAGGCTGAAAAAATAAAACCGCACTTTCTTCGCATTACGGTCAGCATGACAGACAGCGATGCGCGACTTCCAGATGTTACGGAGGCATAATAACATAAATATGTCGTATGGAATATCATCATCGTTACTTACATTCAAAATCGTATGCCGGATTGTGTAATGCGCAACCGTATATTTGGCGTACGCTAAAACACGTCCCTCCCTCCCCACCCCCCAAAACAAAACAAAAAAAAAAACATTTTACTTTAATATAAATATATGGTTTCTTTCGTAAAATACTCAATAGATATATGGTCTCTGGTTTCAATCGTAAATAAGTCAACCGAATATGGCACATCAGTGGCTCTTGTCAATCTTCTTCACCTTCAGAGCTAGGCATTATGCTTACGCCATATGTACGGGAGTCGGGACAATACCCACCAGAAAGAACAGGGCTGTTCGGGGGTATGTTACCGTCGGCGGGGCACGCGAAAAGGATGTGCCAAGTCATGCGCTCAGAGATGTGGAGACAGGTCGGCTGGTATCGAGACTGTCTGCGGATGTGGTGCCACCAATTAAGTCCCAATGAAATGTCTACTGAGAAGGCCTGCGGGGAACACATGTGGATGGTTTCGTAGGCGACGGAGTTCCTGTGGGAGAGCCTCAGGGCTACCTTGCCCAAGAAGAGGAATGCATGCGCTCCAGCCCCCAGCCCGGTTCTCCTTCTGGGGGAAGCGTCGGCACCGAAAAGTGTGACAGATGTGCTCGAGGGATGACCCAAGTACAGTCTCCTACCGAACCCCAACCCGATTGAGAAGTTGTGCATCGCAAGGGAACTGGCAGAGAGAGTCACGCCAAAAGAAAGGTAGAGGTGAATCTCGGAGGCCGTCAACATCCTGAGATGCAAATCAGGCGGTCCCAAGAAGGCACCAAGGACGGGACCAGTGGTTTCATACTTCCAAGAGAACAAACTCAAGCTTCTGACTGTCGATAAGGAGAGCGGCCTCGTCGTGCTTCCTGAGGGCCTGTTCGGGGAGAAGTCGCGGGTGGCTAACCTAAAAGACTTTAGGAAAATGGAAAAGGTGTCGCTTAACAAGATCAAGACAGCGGCCAAGGAACTTTGTGAAAGACTCGAATTGAACAGACAGGCGAAGAAGGTTCAGGCTTCCAATTGAAGCTTAGCCTGGAAGCGTTTTTCTCTGCCAAAACTCACAAAGCAAATATACCTTTTTGGGGTTATTAGCGTCGAGATGTTTTAGTGGCGCCCTCCTATGGTTACCTTTCGTGACGTCATTACCTTGCGAACAACAGTTTCGAGGGTGTTTGTAAGGAGCATGGTGGAAGCTTGAAATTAAAGCAACACTACCAACACCGTCGAAATTGAAGTTCTTCCATTCCTCTTATTTCCGTCGATGAGAAATCCTTTGCTGACGTAATAGTCAGCATTCGGCCAATCGCGGAAGGCCGACCACAGCGACGCTTTCGATCGCGCACGTCGCCAATAGCGTCGGAAAGGGACTCATTGCAACGGGAAGTCGGGGGGTTCCTGGGCAAGAAGCGTGCGGGTTGTGATTTAAGATCCGTTTTTGATTCGTAAGTCGGAGGCGGCCATCCAGCGCTTGTCTGCAAGAGATGTTTTCTGCTCAGGCTCGGGAGGGTTCTCCATCGATGTAGAGGACTTATTTTATTCCATACGGCATGACGAATTGTTTCCTGCGGTTAGGAAGCTTTTAGTATACACCACCTAGGCGAGCGTTGTGTCAGTCACCCTAATGTTGCATTAGCCGACAAGAAAATCGCCTTTCTACAATCGTTCGAATGTGGTTGATGGTGTGTGTCCTCCGCGTGCTCGGGTTCCCCCGTGCTAGTGTGGCCTTGGCTCGAGCTGACACAGCGGGCTCTTCTTTTTCTTCCTTAAATAATCTAGTTGTGTGCAAATACTTGTTGTGAGTTTGCGCTTGTCTCTTCTCTCTCCACTGTTCCTTTCTATTTGTGCGCAATTTTAACCATGTTATATCATTACCAACTCGCCCAACTAACCACCTTACTACAGTGCTGGGAATTTTCTGTTTGAATTCGGGTGGACTTATGTTTACTCACGAAACAATGACGTCAGAAAAGCTGCAATTCCTAGATTTAAGTTTAGATTTCAATTAGAGGACGTGTGCTGGAAGTACAGACCAGGCTCAAAGAAAACGGTCTTTCCCTTTAATTCAGCGCAATCACAGCTGGTTAAAAGAGGGATCGCTTCCTCCCTTTTGAAGGCATATGTTGCCAAATCGTGCCAGCACACCGTGAAAAGTTTTTGCAACCAGCTGGTTACCCTGATCGTTTTCTTCAAGAGGGGCTGAAACACTTGTTTTCAAGATGAAAAAGAAAGAAGAGGAAGCACAGGAGCCCAGGAGGAGAGTGAGAATCGCTGTTATACCCTATATCCACAAGGTCTCACGCAACCTAAAAAAAGTGGCGGCACACTTTGATTTACCGGTTGTGTTTTCGGCCCCAAAAAAACTGCCCAGCCTGTGCCAAAAAAAAACATTAACAACAAAAAAGACGGAGGCGACGTTTGCAGAAAGAAACACGCTTGGAAATTCGTGGATTGCGCATCGTCGGTCGTATACGAAATTCCAATGACATGCGGAAAAGGGTACGTGGGCCAAACGGGCAGATGCGTTAATGAAAGGGCAAGAGAGCACGCGCTATCAGTAAGAAATTCACCCTTGGGCAATTTAGCTATTCACTGTGACAGATGCCTCTGCGCCCCAGAATTGGAAAAAAAAAAAAAAAAAAAAAACTTCTGGGAAAGCTAAGAAGCAAAATCTCGAGAGAGCTGTACGAGTCATTCAACATTAGATTGCATTGGGATACAGATGCATAAGTGCCCCGTCAGTCCATCTAATAGACAAGGCATTTGAATTCCTGCTTGAGAAGCCAGATTGGGTGTATAAAGAGTGTGTGTTGTTTCAATAAACATTTAGTTGGAAGTAATGCTTTGTGTTGTCTCCCTTACTCTGACCCTGTCTACCGGCGTATTTTGCAAAAAAAAAGGTCTTAGAGTTACATTTTAACAGACAACGTACTAGAATGCAATTAAACTTGGTGTACTATGCTGCATCAATTTCCGTAGAATTACGTGTGAGTGGCATAAGAAATGAGAGGGGGGCTCGTTCAGACAGTTGCGTTTGACTGCGTTAAGACTGCTTGCGTCGAGCTGCTGCTATTACGACCCTTACGACAAGCCAATGGGGAGGAGCTGTACTGCACAACGCAACGCAGTCGACGGAACTGAATGGGGATCTGTGGTGGAGAAAGACGAAGAAGTGGTCGTAAGCGGTCGCTTTGTTCCTTCGCGGCTTCTTAAAATCCTACTGTTGGATGGTATTCATTTTAAGTCGTGGAGGGCGTGATTCCTTCCCGCATAGATGTCCCAGCAAGCCGGAGAGGGCATGATTCCTTCAAGCGATAACTCAGCAGCCTCTGCTGCCATTACGCCTGGTCAGCAAGCTTGCCCAACCGATGCTGGGGGGCTATGTTGCGCTTTTTGGACTCCCAGGAGACTAGGGAGAGGGAAGTGACGTCAACAACGCAGCAAATGCAGATTGGATGTTGATTTTGTTTTCTTCTGTCAACATCCAATCTGCGTTTCTCTAGTCGTTGACGTCACTTCCCTCTTCCAAGTCTCCTGGGAGTCCAAAAAGCGCAACATAGCACCCCTTGTCCTTCCTCCCTCCCTGAAGACAACCGTTACGAACTTTTCCCACCGTTATCCGTTAGTGACATTGCCGGCATGAACGCCGAGGATAATGCGTCCGGCAAGTGGCACCCTGTTAAATCAACTCGAAAAAGGCCGAAGCAGGGGAGCTCTACTTCCTTATCTACAGTGCATCTCTCAGGAAATGGCAACACCTCAAGAAGCACCGAGTCGCTGACGGTAATCTTTACATCAATCATCACTACGTTCGGAAGCCTCAAGATCTCTAAAGCTCTAGAAAAACTTTGTTTGGAGTGCATCATCGAAGTACGCGTCAATGACAGACTCAATTTAATCGCCGTAGACACACGAAACGGGCAAACAACGAGAACGCTTCTCAACTGCACGTCCATCTGTGGCCTGAAGGTAACCGCCTACGAACCTTCATCGCGCTCTGCGGCAGTAGGTGTGATTCGAGATGTCGAAACCAACCTATCTGACGCCGAGATCACTGAGAACATCAGATCCACGGTTCGCATAACAAGACTGCGTAGACTGGGCGCCTCCGAGTCTGACAGGTTGAACTTCGCTGGTACCGAATTGCCATCTCATGTTCTCCTTGGCCACGTCCGACACTCAGTGGCAGTTTTCAAGGATCGGCCGATCCAGTGCAAAAAATTGCAGTGGCTTCGGACATCGCGCCATTGCCTGCAAGAGACCTCCTGGCTGCGGTAGATGCGGTGAGTGTCACGTGACCACAGCAAAAACAAAATCGATTGCTGGGATCGCCCCGCCAAGTGCTTGGACTGCAAAGGTTTGCATGAGGCAACGTCATCATTATGCCTTAGGTGGAAACATGAAGAAGACATTCTAACCTATGCCAAGAATCACAATCTGAGCTTTCCTTCGGCGAAATCTGCGCTCCAGCAGCTGAAGCAGAGCAACTCGGCAGAGATGAATCTACAATCCAACATAAAATCAACTGACCCACCACTGGTTGTAGAGCCAAGCAAGAAGATGGAAGTGCAGAAGACATCTCCACCTCCACGTCCAGGAATAACGTATGCCGCTGCTCTGGCTAAACAAGAACCAAACATTCCAGTCATCTTTGCCGAAACGAAACCAAACTCAGAGCCTCCACGTACGGTGACTGAACGAAAGCAGGAACCAAGACAGGCATAGGAAAACATATCAGAGATGGAAACAGACACTGTCGAGGCAACCTGGACCTCGATCATGAAGATCATACTCAATTTATCTTGCCATGTACTTGCCTCAATTGCAGCACCCTGGGCTCAAACCTCTCACTCAATACTGACAACGCTCCTCACGCTCTTCCCCATCTAAGCCTTATTTGAGGCCATGAGCAGTGGAGGAAATCTAAAGCCGCCAAGAAACGTACCACTGCTGCTTCAATGAAACTGCACTGGAATCCAACCTCGTCTTCCCGAGTTAAAGCTACTGCAACAGAATGACTATCCCAATTTTTGCACTATGTGAAGCGGGCTTACCACTGCAGCGAACAATTTCCGGGTACGACGTGTACGAAAACCCATCGACCTCATCGTTTACCAGTGGTAGTGCAGCACTCTAAGTGCGTAACGGAGTGCCTAATATAGAGTAGAGCTACCGGTTGATGATTTGTGCACGGAGTTGACAGACCTAGCAGTGGCCAGAGTGCAACTTAGAGAAAAATATCTCAGCGTCGTATCGGTTTATGTACTTCCTCGTGTAAAGGTAGCCGTAGACGCTATAGTGAAATAACTTTGTAAACGCTGTCCAGCCCCAGTCATTATATGTGGCGATTGGAACGCTCATCATGAATTGTAAGGCGACGCAAGACTTGATGAACGAGAACGACTACTGGCCGAAATCTTCGAGGTTGAAGAGCTCACAATTGCAAATGACGGATCACGTACCTTTTTCAGATATCCTGCCTCTTTTAGTGCCATAGATGTGACCGAACATTCGTCGGAACTTCACGTAACGTGGCAAATAGCTCCTGACACGATGGACAGTGACCATTTCCCAATTTTTGTGGCTATGAAAGGTTACCAGACCTCCCGACAACGAAAATTTCATGCCAAACATTGGGACACTTCTCGCTCTGGCTTTGACGACCCAAATCTAAATATCGTTGACACAATAATTCGAAGCAAGAAGGCAGCAACAAAAACAATTCGGCTACCGGAGCATTTCCCAGCACCCGATCTCACGTTACAAAATATCTGCGCTGCACGGCGGCGATCGCAGCTATGTCTTATGCGCACGGGAGCTGGCATATATAAAACAGAATTTAATCGCATCAATGCTTTTATTCGCCGTTACACGAACAAGCTGAGCCAAGCGCAGTGGGAAAAGCTGTGGTACAGCTCCGATATGCACGCCCTTCCCGGTAGAAGAAAAGCGCGTGCATCGCACCCATCCTTGCCCTTTCACGTGGCACCAACATTGCCAATATTGCTGAAGAGTTCGCTGACAGGTACGCAGCAGTTCAAAGCAAGCCACCAAGCAACGTTCAGCCAGACACATCGACATCGGCGCTGGATACGACATTTACTGCGAAAGAACTTGAGGCGGCACTGCGAGCATGTAGGCGGGAAAGCTCCCCTGGCCCTGATGAAATCAGCAATCAGATGCTGCAAAACCTTCCAACCACCTACATAAAATATATTTTGAATTTTTTCAATAAAATATGGATCACCAGCAAAATACCAGAAATCTGGCTCACGGCATGGATAATACCAATCAAGAAACCGCCTAAACATCCAGCTCTCCTATCCTTGTATCGTCCGGTATCTTTGACATCGTGCCTGTGTAAACTTATGAAGATGATGGTCCATGCAAGGCTTATGTGGTGGATCGACACGAATAAGTTATTCCCACATTGCATGACTGGCTTTCGGCCACGACTCTGCTCAACAGACAGCATTTTTGATACTGTAAGTGACATCGAGCACAATACCAATCAAGGAAGGTCAACACTGGCAGTCTTTTTCAATGTTACACGGGCTTTTGATAATGTTGATTCCTCAGAAGTTCTTCGATCTCTCAAAGCCATGGGAATTACTGGTCGCGTCCAAGGCTTCCTCAGCCACCTGTTGAGCCACCGAAGTCTGAAGATAAAGCTCGGATTGTCCATCAGCACTTCTCATTCGTGCATTCGCGGTTTACCACAAGGAAGCGTGTTATCACCACTACTCTTCAATGTCATCATGGCTGGCCTTCCGGATGCACTGCCTAACCTTTTTGTTCCAATCAAAATTTCGCTATACGCAGATGATATTTGCATATAGGTCTCAGGTCACAGCCATAAAAACCTTCGTGACATCGCCCAAACAGCCATTCACCGCGTCCAACAATACTTTCAAAGCGTATGACTACAACTGGCAGCTAAAAAGACCGCGTACTTCTTATTTTCGGGTCGCCATTGCCGCGGAGCTAGTTCGAAGCTGCATCTCGGAACAACACAACTTCGTCAAGTCCGAAAGTACAAGTTTCTGGGCGTTACACTCGATGCCAGATTGACTTGGAAAGATGGTGTTGATGCTTCATTTCATTCAGCATCTATCGCAGCTAATGCCGTACGCCGAGTGGCTGGTGCATCATGGGGCAATGCCCCACGATCAATGCTTTGACTTCATTCCTCACTCGTCCTGAGTCGCATCCTGTATATGCTACCATTCGCATTTCCCTCATCCACACAATATGAGAGGCTCGAGAGGCTCCACACGGAAGGCATCCGCGCTGCTCTTGGTGTACCCCAAGCCGTTAGAAACGAGCGTGACAGGGAAAGTCAAGTTGAACCTCTAAGTCTGAAGGCTACTGAGAAATTTCTTTTTCAGCTCCTTCGTCTTCCCAAAACGCCTGCGGGACGGAGACTCCTTCAGAGGCTACACAACAGGAGCTACTCACACTTCAAATCATGCTTTCACACGCTACAATCACTAGGTTGGCGCCCATCAGTTTCCGTTGTTCCGACAGCGTTCTGGCTGGCCCCTTGGATTGAAAATGGGCCCATCTGCAAAGAGACTATTCCAAAGTTACACTCTAAAAGCAAAACTTCACAAGTTGTGGCCAAGGCTCTCACAGAAGACCACCTTTCTGTGACCTATCCAGGCTTTCTACGAGTTTACACAGATGGCTCACTGAATGCATCATTACGAAGCAGTACAGCTGTTTTTTTTTTCATCCCTGAACTGCAGTGCGAATAGAATAACAAATTTCATCGCATGGTCTCTTCAACCACAGCTGAAGTTGTTGCAATTACAGAGGCACTCGTCGCACTAAGCCGTTACCATCCTAGAAACGTAGTGGTGATCACAGACTCCCGATGTGCTCTTCGACGACTTCTCATGTGTACCGAAACGACAACCTGCAGGGCCAGAATTACCCTCCAACATATGGAAGCAAACGGATTCGTGGTGCAGTTTCAGTGGGTCCCGTCGTACATTGGGGTTAAAGGAAATGAAGCTGCTGATCGGTTAGCCGCACAAGCTCATCATCGGACCCCCTCGCTCAAACCACCTGACGACCCTCGCCAACATTCGCCGACACATTGCGTCTCTGCATCTAGATAAAGATACTCACTACCCATGCATAACGAAAGGACTATCGCGCCTGGAAGCTACAACTCTGCTCAGATTACGTACAAGAAGTGCTAGGACACCCGCGTGGTTATACAAGATCCCAGTCACGCAGCCTCCGCTTTGCTCAACATGTGCCGTCCACTGCGACCAAGACCACCTGCTTCTGCAGTGCCCAAACTTTCAATCACAACGAGATAGGCTTTTCCAGCATCTCCGGGCTCTCGGCGTGGCACATGCAACTGCAGATGACCTGACTTATCCTAGCGGTTCACGATCACGCCGTGAGAAGACGCAGCGCTTTCTACTCGACTTCTTAAAATCGACGACTTTGCTTACACATTTGGGACCATATCATCCTAACCGAACGATGCTCCGGATGTAATTGCGTACTTTGGAGCGCACATAAGTGCTGCTCTAGGACAAGATGTGTGAATGTGAATATGTATGAGTGAGGTTGTATGCGAGCAACAAAGCCAACACATCAGTGTCATTCTCTCTCTCTCTGGGATCGGTGGTCGAGTGGGCTAGCGCGCACTAGCTCGGAGCAGGTGGAGCGAAAGTTTGCGTTGCAGAACCCAGGGATCCTGGGTTCAATCCCCACCCCTGCCCGTTACGATCTGGATGAGCATCGTACCTGCGTGCGGTCGTGTATCACTACTGCGTGGTGCACGTTAAAGACCCCAGGCCAGCGGTTGTACTGCACTGGCTAAAATTCTCATCTACAGCTGGGAGACTCGTCGCCCGTTGAGGCAGACCAAGTTCTAGGCTGTATAAACATACACATAGCCCAATTTTTTCGACGCAACTGTGCGAAACGCGAGAGAGTCTCGTGAACTGGTCGTGCCGCAGAGCACGCGAGCTTGGCCACTCGGCCGATGTACAGAGCGGAATCCCGGCTGCCGGAGCGGCGTCTATCGCCATATAGCAATCAGACAGGAGCGCGTCGTGTTGAAGCGAGCAAACGAGCAAGCCAGCAGATAAGAAAGGACGCGCGTGTGCACTGCGCGGTTCTCGGCACAGAGCTCCGGTGTTATTTCGGTGGCGTCACTTACGTGACCAAGTTTTCGTGACATCCACTTCCCGACTTTGCACATCTTTCCAAGCGCGGAGAAAGACGCAGTTCTACGTCATAATAAAGCCTTTACTAAAAGGGGGCGTACACATACTTTTTATTCGCTTGTGCACATCCTTGCTCTCGCCAGGAACGGCAGTTCTATACAAGGGGATTGTAAATAAACTGATAAACAAATTGTGTGTAAGCGTTTTCTTGCTGACAACAGACAGATATTCAGAATGAAAACGGGCAGACAAAAACAAAACTGCGTCAGCCACCTCCTTCTGATACCCTACTAATCCTTTGTGTTCGCTGCCATGGAACGAAACCAGAAAAGAAGTCAAATGAGGTGGCACATGTGTTTAAAGAGACGTTAGAATGAAGGGATGCTCTTGGTCTCGTAGAAAAAGAAATCTAAACCGAGCTGCTCAACAAACAAATAGGAGAGTCCGAGTCCCCCGTTACGTGCACGGTGGAAGAGGTTATCTCGTCTCAATCGCTCATTCAGAAGTCAAAATAAACTAAAAAGACACCATGAAATTTCTGAACATTCACGCGCATGATGATTGACCGGCAACACGTACCAATGATGTGCAATAAAAATATTAAAGACTGCCGCTCTAACGAAAATAGACAGTTCACGCTGCTTCAAGTGGGAGTGAATATTTTTAAGTTCACCCTGTACTTGAAGTAAAGTACTAGTAAAACCTGTTTACAACGAACCCACGTACAGCGAATTATTGTCGATATCTAACGCACGGAAAATATAAAAAAAGCATGTAAAAAGTACTTTTTATAACGAACTACATATTGGCTATATCGAACTTTTTCCCCCGGGAAAGCTTCCAAAAACGCGCAGACATTCGTCTTCTAGCCTGTCCCTTCCCCCAAAAAAGTAGGAGAGAAAGAAAATTCCAAAGACTCAAGTTGCGAACAGAATTGAGCGAAAAGAAGCGATTCAGAAAGGGAGAAAGCTAAAAAAATACACTCTGCACGCACGCACAGAAAAAAAAAAACGTTTCATCCCAAAGCGTTTGCCCACGTAGAGAAGCAATTCAGAAGAAAATATATACTAAAAAAAAAAATTGCAGGCTTGCAAAAAAAAAAAATCTTTTTAGCGCGTTGTTACAAAGAGGAAGTGAAGAGATGAGAAAGAAAAAGAAGCTCTCGCCTTACAACGAACGCATCGTTGAAGCTTGTTGTAAACGGCTTTTGCTACATCGAACTGATCGTAGCGTTTCCTGCTGTTCGTTATGAACGGGTTAGACGTATAAATACAATGTACTTTCAAACTTTTTTAACGCAATATTTTATGACGTACTTTAAATCTCCTATACAGTGGGTTTTATTTTTAACTGCTGGTATGCATTGTTCTTGGTGTAATCGGGGGTGCATCAATTATTTTCGGAAATGACGGCGAATGAACGCAAAAAGGCGATTAGCGCCGTGACGATACGTTTTTGGCGCTGCTGCATTGTCGTAATCGGATTGTCGTGTCGGTTGCGGTCAAATTTAGAGTGAAACGAAGTAGAGCAGCACACTGCCAAGTACGAAAATAAATTTCTTAGGTGGAGAACGATTGGAGGCGAGTGCTCGCGGAGTGATATAAAACGTTTGGGGAAGAGGAGGGGGAAGAGAGGTCACTTTTTGCTGAATCTTGCTTTGCCCCCGACTCGCTGTCGTATACCATAAATGGAAATTCAACATTAGTGAAGTCAGTCTTGTTTAACGTGTTTTGATTTCATATAATGAACGCAGAACACCAGAAAGTTAACAAATGTCAAAACTAACACGAATATAGACAACCTGCTATACTGTTTGGTTTGGCGCTATCTAGCTACTGAAACGAGAAACAGTATAGTATGCTTGGAAGTGGCGGCTGCATTGTTCAAACGTGGGCCATTACTTTGCTGGCGTCACTTACCTTAGTGTCCGAAGCAAGAAACGCCGGGTAGGCCAGGAAGCCGTGGGCGTATACATTCTAGTACGGCGGAAACTACGGCCCCTGCGGGCCAATCGGAACGGCGTGACTACGTTTTACCGCGAAGAACTGCATGTCAGCCGTTTCGCTGCGCCATCCTCCGATATATGTTCTTTGCACTCGTGGACGTAGTGCACATCGAAGCCGTCTAAACGCAACGTAGGACGTAGCGTTCACCATGTGCCTAGTTACAACCACACAGGATATAACCTTGGGCTCTCACTCTGCTGGTGCCGCCTGGTCATTGTCGGTTGGCTATAATCAAGATGCCAGCAATATACCGACTATTCATTAAATAGTAAGAACAATATTAAGACCAGAACACTTTTCTCAAGCGGAGAACTGGAAAACTAAAACGGCCCTGGAATATTGTGAAAACAAAATGAAAGACGTTGACAATTCTCTGTAATGCCGAATTAGAGCGCAGCTCTTGAGGAGGAGGAGGGGAGGGACCGGAAGGGAGGGTATGCCCCTCCTCCCCCTCCGTACCCTCCTCTCCTCCGCTCCTGCTCCACTCACATTTAGTGGGAAATTTCCACTTAATTTCACTCTAAATTTAGCGAAAATTTTCCTACTAAATTTAGCGCGGAAATTTAGCGAAAATGTTCCCGCTACATTTAGCGGAAAAACGTTCCCGCTAACTTTAGCGGGTTACGTTTCCCCGCTAATTTAAGCGGGGAAATTGACGTCACGTGATTTCAACACCAATTCAGTTTTCCCGCTAGCGGGGAAACTTAATTGGTGTGGAAGTCACATTATGTCAATTTCCCCGCTTAATTTAGCGGGGAAACTTAACCCGCTAAAAATAGCGGGGAATTTTTTCCGCTAAATTTTGCGGGAACATTTGCGCTAAATTTTCCCGCTAAACTTAGCAGAAAAATGTTAGCGAAATTTAGCGAGGAAATTAACGTCACGTGACTTCAACAATTCAGTTTCCCTACTAAATTTAGCAGGGAAACTGGGACGTCCCATAATGCAACGCGCGCGGTTACGCCGCTGACGACGGCGACGGCGACGCCGACGCCGCTCAACCCAGAAACGGACGCCAAAGAGCTGCGCTCTAAAAAGAAATAAGACATCTTCTCGAATTTAAATGTGTTTATGTGCCGTTGCGCATAGAAACAGTGAGGAAACTTTCTCATGCAGATCTGTGAATAAAAAAAAAGTGTACGGCATTTGGCTCACAGCACGATGTTCTTCTTTTGCGGCTTCACGAATGTAACCTGCAAACAGAGGGAGGGAGCTACAAACCCGGGGTAGGGGTATTATTCGTACCTGCACAGTAAATTGGCAGTCGGTTTCTGGTGTAGTTTCTTAGATTGTTCCGGACCCGACTCGGGAGTGGAACTGGTCTGGAACGGTTGGTAAGAACACTAACGTTTTATTAGTTGAGATATGGCCGAATTTCTCATAATGATGAAGACGCGGTGTCGCCGTCTGCCCAGGCCGCTGGTGCCAAGTTGTCTTGTCTCCGTCTCGTCTCCTCGTGTCATCCTGCGCCGCATTCTTTTGTACCCTCGTGGCGAGGGTTACCTCGCGGTGCCGTGAAGTGGTGCAACCGCGAGGCAACACGGCGGCCGGACGAGAGAGTAGTGTCCGCTGTGCAATGGCGAGATTGCTAGGATATTATCCGACGTTGTGCAATGGATATTGCGCGGAACCGATGTAATAGCCTCGTCCCACTAGACTAGAGCGACGAATACCGATTATTGTCCGGCAACACCAAAAAGTTCCGTGTCGCTGATGCTGTCCCACTGTAACGACCGACACGACAAACACCAACAAGCGCCAACAAACGATCGACGACGGACGAGTTCTTGCCTGTGGTTGGACGTGAAGCGCAGCAAGCAGCCCCACCGACGAACATTTCGCGGAGACGAACTTTATCCTTCTCGCCCGCTTGTACCTTCTGCTGCCTCTCTTCTCACCCTTCTACCCTTCCTCCCGTGGCTCGCTCTGCCGCTCGACTTTCAGAAGTCCTTGGCGGCCAGTGATCATTCCGGCAGTTTCGGTCCCTCGATTGATCGTAGTGGTCGCGGGCGCGGCTTGCTTGCTGGCGGTCGTCTTGCGAAAGGGAATTCGCTATGGCTGGTTTTGCTCGCGGAAACTTGGTGCACGAGGTGGTACTTCAAGACGCCGAGGTCCACGCACCTGGATCAGGATGGATACACCCATATTCGAGGACTGACCAAAGTAAGACCGCTCACCACGAAGTAGGGCACGGCGTTCCGCGGCAAGCCATTCCGGCAGACGAGAGGCTTGTCATCACGTTCTGTTATAATCGGGACGCCGTATTGTCCCCCAAAGAACTCCTGCCCTCGATCATTCGGATGTGAAGTTATAAACATCCTCAAAATCGGCGTGAAATTCCGTGGCGCTCACCTAGAATGCCTTGAACGACATAAAAAATGAACGATTCGGAAATTCTAGTTTGGAAAAATGTGGTGTCGCATGTCATGACTGTTTCCAGAAAGTCGCCAAAAACAAATGAAGACAAGCGGAAGCTTTAATCAAGAAATAAAGTAATCGTCTCCACTTTCACCGTGTTTGTCGGCGCGTTTTACAGCCAAATAGCAAAACACGAAAACCGCGTCGGCAGACTATGTTTGTCAGTGTATTTTGAAGTGTTTTGTTGACAACTCCAGCGTCCACTAGGAAACAAGTTTCCTTGTCCCCGTGTTCTGCGTCGTGTCCGCCGGGTGGGATGGCGGACTCCGACAAACAGGCTGTCTGTCGGTGTCGTCTTCCGCTCGTTGTCGTCTGTCGCTGTCGTGTGTTGTTGATTGTCGCTCTAGTGAGACGCGGCTAAGCGTGTGGCAAGGTCTGCCGACAACGCTGCACCTGAGCCGGGTAACGTAACCCGCAGCTTCCGGAGGCGATCAAGTCGAGCGGAGAATTGTTCTCCTGGGAGCCGTCGGATGTTGGTGTGTGCGGGATCACACTGGTATTTCATTTCATTTCGTCTTTTTCTCCCCTTAAAGTGCCCAAGACACAAAATGTAAACAAATAGATTACTCTATATATCATGTGCTCAAAGGTTTCCTAGTATACACTCCAAATTTAGCGATTCGTTGAGCTCTTGTAGTCAAAAGAGTAATTTTCGAATAACTGCAACAATACTTAAAAAAACAAGCGAGCTGGTGGTGATTCATGGTAATAAAAACCCGAGACTGAGGAACACAGAAGGGTTCGTCCCCTTCTATGTTCCTGAGTCTCGGGTTTTTATTACCATGAATTTGCGAATGTCATTCATTTGCGTCTGGCGACCGGTCAACCCCGGTAAAATCCTAACGTAACTCACCAGAGTAGTCACATTTTTGTGACCATGTCCCATGCTATTGTAGTCATATGGTTGAACGCTCTTTTACAGGCGCGTATCTATGCATGCTCCCACCGCACTCGCACTCTACACTCTGCCTCCTAGCCTGCTGCTTTTACCTACGTAACTGTGTCGAAGCCAGACTCCTACGACGCAAGCGTTGCCCTATATTGAATTTACTCAAAATGCTAGAAACTGTGGAGCTAAATGAGGAAATTAAGTGCTGAGATAGCCAAGTCTGTGGGTACATTAGGCAAGGAAACGGTCAGAGTTGCACCTGCTGCATTGCGACAACGCAACGCTATAGGTACACTGGCATGATATACGAAGAGGCGATGCAGACTACGTCACCGAACTTTCAAACATGGCAGCCTTCCTGAATGGGCGTATTTGAGGGTACCGCGATAGAATTAAATTTATCCACGGAACTAACTGTTTGTAAACGAAATAATTTGAGCAAACATATAGTGACGTCTAATGGGTTCCAGCAATTTTAGTTTATGAGTATCCTAAACCCTTTAGGGGCAAACTTGGACGGCATTACATTAGCAGGATGCATATAATAAAGGAATAAAACTAAAATGCTAACCACATTCCTGTGTATGAACATATCATTTACTGCAAGTTAAAAAGAACTAAATACAGCGCAATAAAAATTGAAGCGCAAGAAAACATAATCTTAAAAAAAAAAAATTCAGGGAGAGCAACCAATATGAGTAGCGCCGCAAGATTGTTTCAGTAACTGGTAGGAGAATGATTTGTGAAATGCGTTAGTGGATATCTGTCGAAACGTTCAAGAATTGTTAGTACTTTAAGGGATGGGCAAAACACTCGCAAAAAATGTAAAGAAATAAAAATACAAAAGGACCTCGACTTGGGCGCGCGATTTTCGAAGTGTTCTTCAATAACCACAAAGCTGTACTAGTTTTTGTCGAATAAAAATTTTCAACATATTCACGAAATGCTTTCTATTTAATACAGTCTCATTGGTTCCGAAACGCTATGGAATTTTTTGAAACGCTTTTTCCTGGATGTCCTAGTTTTTATTTTAAAAATGGACAAAGATTGAGGTTTTCGGAACCTCTCAACTCGTACATCGTCTTCCGGGTCACGCGCGCAGTGACGTCGATGGGGTAGGCGCGGGGTTCCGGTAAAGTTCTCTCTCTAGGGCCATCAGTGAGCAGCGAGAACTCATCCGCTCACGACCGCGTGACCACATGCTGGCGCAGCGCGAACAATGTGGTGAAAGGAGGAAAGTCTCATCCGGGTCCGGCCATACCCGTCCGGTCCGGCTTCTGGCGGCTGTTCGCGGTAGCCAGTGGCGGTAGCAGCTAGAGCTGACGGTTTTGTGGACATAGGAGAGATGGCGCCACTAAAACTCCGTATAAAAGAAGTTTTGTCGATGATACCAGGATTTTGACGCATTTATATTTATGTTGGAACGACAAGATTTATAGAAAAGTTACCTTTTATCGAGCAGGGATTTGCACAACTTGCTATCTTTCTACAATACCCCCATTGACATCATGCTGCGTGGGTTTTATGGCCGCCGCTCTCGGCTGCAGGTCGAGGAATATTCTAATTTTTACCTCGCGATTACGCGGCGGAATCGCAACATTTCGAAAGAAGGAGGTGTGTTTTCTGTCCTTTGTGACAAGATGAACAATGTCAAAAGTAGAAGATGTCGATTCTTTCAACGTTAAAATCGTTGCACAGCTTCTTTAACTAAAACGCTCAAACGAGCGTTTTGTTTTTTTTTTCGCGGGGCGTTTGCCTGGCGACAGCTGATGGTGTCAGTTGGTCACGTGGCGGCGGGCCCATTACAGAGCGCGCGGAGAAGGGGGGGGGGGGGGGGGGGGGGGGGGTTAGGATCACTGGTAGACACCGAGATAGGGCAGGCTATCGCATCAGATAACGTTGAACGAGCTGTATCAAAAATACAAAATAATCTCAACGGTTTTATTTTATCTTTATTTATTTTAGTGTGTTCGGAAATGAGCTGTGTAATGCAAAGTGCAAAATAAAGGGGGGAAAAAAAAGGCAGTGCTTGTTTTTTTTTTGTTTTTTTTTTAAGCAGTTGACCTAAGAATTTACCACGCTCTCCCCGCGCTCTGAGAGTGGCCCGCCGCCACGTGACCAATTGGTACCACCGGCTGTCGCCAGGCTAGCGCCCTGCAGAAAAAGACGCGCGGTCGAGCGTTCCAGTTAAGTTTGATTGCGACTGTACGTCCTTAATCTATTAGCCCTTCGTGTTCTTAGCGATTTGAATTCTTTACAATGTGCCACCAACTCGCCCAATTTTATACGCTTCTGCAGCACGAAAACTCGCGCTGCAGAACTTAGCGATAAGACCTCCTGCCAAATTTCAACCTGAATTGTACTCGTATTAGTAGGCCGTCATGTAAAAGCTACTGTTTTCGTTAAAGTCCAGAGGTTAGCAGTTGCATTGCACATGCCAATTTCTTATCGACAAAAAGAACTAATGTCGCCATATCTCAGGAGCCGACCGGACCCAGGCTGTCTAAACATGCAGACGACTTATTCGGTTACGTATGACGATTGTATTTGAAATTATATTTAATTTCAATTGTATTTAATATACAATTTTAAGTATTTAAATACAATCGGCACATACATTCTGTAATATGCTGTTAAATACAAAATACCGGATGTATTTTAAATACTTGCGTTTCAGATACTGCCTATCCCTGGCACTTATGTTAGATCTCTCATCCAGGTGTCGCCAAGTAGCTCGATGCGATGAGCATTATTTTTTCTACTCCAGAGATGATCAAATTTATAAAGGTTATATTTAATTTCTAAACTATTCTTCATGTAAGCCAGGTAATCCGAACCAATTGAAATGTATTCGCAAACGTTGGACTTACATGTGGCGATACTTTACATTAGGCCAAAAATTTTCCTCTTTGAATGTATTCGCAAACAAAAAAAAAAAAAAATGCAATCGCAAACGATTACATTTACTTGATTTATGAGGACAATTTTTGTTTGTTCAAAACTGGTGCATTCTACTCAACGTATGATGCAGCGAATGAGTTCAGTGTTTGGTTTACAATATTTTTATTATTATACGGAGCGTAAGCTTAGACGTTCGATTCCACAAAGCCTCTTAACTAAACGTTCTAAAAACCGTAAGAAAAAAATTAAACGAAAGTTTTGTTGCTTTTAATTTCATGACGGCTGTTTCCAACCTTTGACTCGAACACAGACATTTCTTCGTGGAACTTTAAACTAGTGAGCCATATTTTAATAATTCGAACTTAACAAACCGAAACAAATCTAGCTCTATACCTTTACAAATCTTGCTGCGGCAACAAAACGGTTTTCTTTAGTCATTTGTCTCAGGGTTCTGTTAGGGCACACCCCACACAGTTAGAGTTTATCAGGCAAGGCTCGTTGATAAGAGAAATCTTACGCTAGCCAGATTTGCCAGCAAGTAAAACGTTGTAAAAATACAACCCCGCGATAAGTCGATTAGCGCGGTCCTTATCTCTACAGCTGAGGCAATCTCCAGCGGGAACGTCTTTTCAGCGAAGCGGTGTTGGAGGCTCTGTGCAAACCCTGCACGTGGAGAGCAAGCGTTCGTCTTGAAAATAGAGCACCCCGTCTGAAATCTATAGAATTCAGCTGCATCAAGAGAGGTAAGACCCTGTCCAGATGCCTGTCTGTTGCCGCCCAGGTGTTGCAATCAGGCGACTGCTTTACAAAGTTTTGCATTATTGAGATACTTCTAAATGGGTATTGTACAATGAATTATTCACTTGGGGACACCGAAAAACACCAATTAACACCAAATTAACAGCCGGGTGAAGTATCAAGGTGTACGCTTATTGAGGAGAGAGCACCAAATTTTCGGATTCATTCGTACGTAAAAGAAACAAAACAAAAAACAGACGTTTTCGCTTTAGTAAACAAGACTCATATTTAGCTCGACCCCAGCACAAAAGGTAGCGTTTTTTTCTAATAACCAGGATTGACCCAATCCAAGTAAAATTAAATGAACGCGATACGCCTCCACCTCTGTAGGATCAGGTTACACGCGAATCGGGGAGCGATGTTTGTCCCTTGCTTCGCAAGAGCAGTGGTTCTTGGTCACACAAATGAGACACTAAAACTCGCGCGCTTGCACTTCCGAGTTTGATAACATCCCCATTCTTAAAAGGAAGTTTTGAATACGCTCCGAAACAGTCTGGTTCTTTTCAACAGAGCACGTGACGAGTGTGCTAAAGGGAGGTGTTTGTACAAGTCTCAATTTTTTCCTCCAAACTCCCGACTGTTGCGGGTAATTCTTCTCGAATTTTCGTACTTCTCATTGGTCAATAAAATCAATTAGAGGCATGCAATTTCTTAATGTACCTTGACCGCCCTACATTATCTAGAACGATTGTGGCAATTTAGCCTTGCCCTATACGACCCCAGTTTGCTTTTTGTTCACAACCGAAACTCGCTCTCCAAAGGAGACGAACAGATCACGTTGATGCGCAATGGGTGTCACCGGTTTAAGTAGTGATTTTTTGACTCCAGCTTTTCCACTCGCATTGATGCGCTACGCAGGGATGAGTGATTTCTGTAGTGACGGTGCAGTTACGCAAAGAACAACTGCTCGTAGAGACACAGTCTGTGCTTGGGCAGTTTCGAATCGAGGGCTTAGTTGTCTTCGGGAGCGCTGTGTACAAGTTCTTCTCGCCATGAGAAGTGTGCCGGACTGCATTTGTTAGGCAAACGTCTTGAACGGCATACTGTGAGCGCACAAATTTTACGTTTTGCCGAGTGTTTGCTTAATGCTCCTCACCGTAAATTGCGCCATGCTGTTGCTTTTTGCTTAGCGAGGGCTCGATGGGATGCGCCTGAAAGGTTTATGAGAACATTTGCGAAAGCTGAACCAGTCATTTCTGCACATTGGGGACTATTGTCAGCAAGGAGAACACCCGGGATGCTAAGGGTGGCAAATATTGATTTGCAGTGAGCTATTACGCCCTCTGTTTCAAGGTTTTTCAGTGAGGTCGTTTTCAAAAGCAAGAGCGGTGGGCGATTACGACCAGCCATCATCTTCCGTGTAGGAATAATACGTCCCTCGCAACTCCTTCCCAAACTCGACTTTAAAATTAGACGAGGAGAATTACATGATTTAAGACAGCCCTGAGATATGGGAAACAAGAAGGACAAACACGACGAAATCTCAAAACACAGCTGCGAATTAATAATTTTTTTACTAGTCCTTTTTATAGAATGACCCCGAACATCACTAAAACTCCCTACCATCAATCCCACGATACATGTCAAATGGCAAGGCCCAACGACCCCGATTCGAAGAAACCGAACCGAACCGAACGAACTTCCACAACAATATAACAATAATATATCCACTGTTACCCAAACACTCGCCGAAAGGTAACCCCCGACACACCGTGTATCGTGGGGTTGAGGTAGGAAGTTCTAGTGATGGTGGGGGTCGTCCTATAAAAAGGACGAGTCAGAAAAATAAATCCCCAGCTGTGTTTTGAGACTTCATCGTGTTTGTTCTTCTTGTTTCTCCTGTCTCAGGGTTGTCTTAGATCATGAACGTAAACCAGCTCGCCTGAGCCTTATCATCGACTTTAGAGTAGAATTTTTCGGTTATGGCCAGTTTGAACGCACGTTTCGCGAGTCTTTGCATGCGCTCGATTTCCTCATTTATTCTCAGCCACCACACTGACTGATTTTCTCGTACGTCGCATTTTTCAAATCACATGTCCCACCTCACGTTGCTGCAACCTAGATTTGTGGACGGCAAGATTCTATTGTCGGTTACAGGTTCAGAACTCAGTA
This sequence comes from Ixodes persulcatus, assembly GCA_013358835.2. Lineage (NCBI taxonomy): Eukaryota > Metazoa > Arthropoda > Arachnida > Ixodida > Ixodidae > Ixodes > Ixodes persulcatus. The sequence continues at coordinate 1,783 of JABSTQ010007141.1, read as the reverse complement.
GATGCCCTGCCTCGAGCTCGAGCTTTCTGCCTTTGATAACACTGAGTGCAACGCGCAACCAGTGTTGCCAATTCAAGAAAAAAAAAAAACACCATCTAAACCCCGAAATCAGCTAGAAACCACTAAATTTCAGAGGCAGGGCGAGGAAGACTGTATAATAAGATTTACATTCAAAATTAGTATAGAAGTACATTATAACAATTAAGAGAAACTTTAGTCCATTTTTAACGTTTATCGTTTCCGGCCTTGCACAGTGCCAATACCTACTGCATACTGCATCACCTTGCCGATACCAGGTACGTTGCAAGACCTGTCGACGCACACCTCCGCCGATCCAATCTTTCGTTCAACATTTGAAATCAGTTCAAAGATTCGGCGATCAAAATTCACCCGCTTTGCAGAAATTTCTATTTTCCAGTAGAGGTATTTGGCACGTCTGACGTCGCTTGGAACCTGATTTGTAGGGTACCCATTGCAGGTAATCAAATTACTTGTAACCGATTTCTTCTTGGAGTCTTTTCGTAATAAATAAATACATTTATTAGAGAGGTATCACGAGAGTTATTTGATTACTTCTAGAAGTAATAAAATTATTTCTAACCGGTACTAATTTCCCTTTCCTTCCTAATGGCGTCTTTTGTTCGTACATGTTTCCTGCCAAGGAATACAGTAAGGTTGCCATTAAAAAAAAGTACTGCGGATCTTAATATTTAGGAAATTTATTGAATAACAAAGATGTCGACTTCCTAAGTATTAAGGCGAAATGTTGAGTCTTCTTGTATAAACAGTTTGTTTTTAATCGCGTTGTGGGACTGTCTCTAATGACTATGTGACACCCTACGTCAGCAGGGAGCAATAAAAACGTCATGATAGTGATGTAAGCTGCTGTAAACCTAATTTCAACTCTACTTAATCTTCAAATAATAAAGTGGAAGTGATTTAAATTTTAAGTTTTTAGTGGCGGTTCTGTATTATTCAGACGCCACTAACTTAACGGCTTGGGACACAATTTTTGGTTTTATACATATCTGGGTTTTCTTTCGTTTGGTACCCATCGTAACCATACCTGCTCGTGCCCGCAGCCGCTCGAATGTCATTGGTGCAAGCGCGGCTTGGTACGAAAACCGCAGTGTGGGATAAAAATTGCAAATCAAAACATCAAGTGAAGCAAAGAATTATAATTTAAAGAGGATTTGAATCTAGGAACTTCGCGCTGACGGTCTAGCAGCGAAGACGGCATTTCGCGCGCTGTGAAACTCCCGCATTATCAGCACAACCTTCTTGTGCCGCTTATTTTCGCGGGTGTTGTCGACTTAGCACTTTTCCGCGACCGGCTTAGGGTCGTCAGTTTTCTATTAATTTCCTTACCACAATCTTCCTCAGCAGTAACGTGAGATGCTGCTACTCAAGTACGCAAAGGCGATTCATTTCGCTTAAGATTTCCAGCCTTCTCGTCCTTCCTCTTTCTTTTTTTTTTCTTTTTTTTTTTTTTTGAGAGCGCATTAGCAATTGTTTGGTCGAAGCGAGGACGTATTCGCGGCTCGTCATTTTACCATTTGACGATCCTATCGGGACGGGGCTCGACCGATCGAAGTTGCGCACAATTCCTCAAACTCCCCCTCTGTAGCACGGCGTCATACGTAGCGTAACATATATACGGTGTCGGCGTGCGGCTCGAAACCAAGAGCCGAACACTCAATGAAGTCGGCCATCTTACAAGTATCGAGCATAATACTAGACGTCAGATGTCATCGATGGGAGCATCGAGTTCGGAAGAGGGAGG
>JABSTQ010007140.1:0-47107 GCA_013358835.2 Ixodes persulcatus | reverse complement strand
GAGTCCAAAGAGAAGACCGCGTTTTCTTCATCAAGCGGATTGTACAGTGCAAGTTCCGTTTGTTTGAAAACGGCAGCAGCAACTTTCACAATGTTGATGCGCAAGTTGCTGGAAGGGTGCCCAACACCTATCATGACATCGACGATGTACTGATAGCAAGACTCATGGGAAGAGCTTCAGGCCACCCCAAGAGAAGTCATGAGCAGGGTACACAAGGCCGGAATGACGGCCAAACCAAATAAGTGTGAAATGGTTTTGAGGAGTTAACTTCCTGGGCCCGTTTGCTCGAAGCTGGTTAACTAACCGCGGTTAACCGGATTTCCCTACGAGGGGGAATTTTAGGTCACGTGACCTGCAGAGTAGGGACGCCGGAGTCAAATAGTACCTAGCATCAGACAATATGGCTGCTACGGCTGCTCGTCACGCTTGGGAACATTTATTTTTACGAAGATGCGTCATCCTCGTGCCACGAAAGGGACATTTCAACACAGAGTCTACAGTCGAAGTCGACGGCAGCTCGCCCACCGCCGGACAGCGAGCGTGCCGTGGAGCAGGGCTACGCTTGACTGGTCACGTCAAGTTCGAGTTCACGCATCGCCCTCTTGTTCAACGGAATGCTACAGTCAGCGGGACCTTCAAAATATATTACCTAGGTGAGTGCCGCGATGTTTCACGAGAAAGTTATGAGATCGTACCGCTATCAAAATGTCATGTCAGCAGATCTTGCGTTGTAATCAACGTCCAGCTTTCTTTTTTTCACTTTTAAAACCTACCTTGAGCCGCAATCGCATGGTAGTGAAACAAATCTCTCCGAAAAACTGCCTCTAATCGCTGAGTCTGGTTTATAGTACAGTTCGCCGTGTATTGTATTTGCAGCGCATCCACAACACCGACGACCCCCTTGCAGCGGGAGACGGTTCAACGAAGGCAAGATGTAGGTAGACTAAAAACTTTCCGTGCCGGCACGGATGCCGGCACGGCATTCGATCGAACTTCGGTACTGTCGTCTCCGAACTTGTACAACTGGGAAATAAACAAAGTTTCTATCATGAAAGAAGTGTCCATGTTTTCTCTTGCGCTTGTCTTTCGTCAATTGATTTGTTTTGGGATAACTAGAAGTCTTCTTAGGATTCTAAAGAGAGATATAATTACGTAGCAGACGATCACAACCAATCTGAAATCGAAAATGAGTCGGGCGACATCAAGCATTAGCATGAAACGGCAGAGGAATTGGACATTGGATGAACAATTACAACTAATTCGGGTAGTGGGGAAGCGAAAATATCAACTTATGGGGAAGTTCAGTGCTACGATCACGACCCAAACAGAAAGACAGGCATGGGCTGATTGCGCACCCCAGACCAATCACAGAAGTATTGGAGGAACCTTTTAAAGAAGACCAGACGGCTGTACAGCTTATACAAGAAGCACGAACAGCGCACAGGTAAGTTCATTGTGTTCTTAAGTTAAAAAAATATTGCATTGCTTTAGTGATAATATATGGACAATCAAACCTAGAAACGTGTATGTGAACATTTGTATATTCGTCACCTTTGCCCTCTGCTGGGAGTCGACTTGTCATCTTCTAAGAATAGCAGTAAAAGCAGTGTTACAGCATCAGAAGACCATTTATTGCAGTTTGTGTACAAGTTCTGCACAGGCTGTCTGGAACTCGTAAAACAGTTCTAGTGGAAGACCCAAAACTTTGGACACAATATTAACACACATTTTTAGAGAGCACAATGGTCCATGCCAACCGAGGCCGACAGGCCAAACTGTAAGAAAGTAAAAATTGTAAGAAAGTAAAAACAGTTTCAGCAATGTTATGTTGCAGTTACTGAATGTTTAAAAGAATGCCTCATGCAGTATTTGTTTATTTTGATTTTCCCATGAAAGTTCCATTTACATACTTGGTTGAACAGTGAACCCCACCTCCTTTGTTTTTGCTCATGACTCGAGTAAGTAGTAGACGAGACGAAATTACTATGCAGTAATTCATAGGTGCTGGGCCAAACCCCCATGTCTTGACGCCCCTCGTCGAAGCCGTCCTCGAGACTGTCGGCGAGGACTCTCCCAACCTGTGCGGGTTTCGTTGTCATGATAGGTGACACGGAAGAGTAGGTGACTGGTTTCTAGACCCGATTGTGTGACGAGTAAATGGTGCTAAGGAACCGGTCATAGTGAAGCAGAACTGTCGCTCCAGGCGAGGCTCTAAAAGACTAGGACAAATGTTGATAACAAGATGGGCATGTTGCCATTTGAATAGCATTACTGCGGAATACTTTTATATAAAGACCAGAGGCCAGATTCCCGAAATATTCTTACGGCAAAAAAAGTTAGTAAATTTATCTTACGACAAAGTTACAAACTTTTGAGTATTCCCGAAGCAAAATGTTTGTACGTTTTGTGCGCGTTTCGACGAAATCCGTAGCTTGCACGAAACTTGCGAACATTTTGCTTCGGGAATACTCGAAAGTTTGTAACTTTGTCGTAAGATAAATTTACAAGCTCTTTTGTCGTAAGAAAGTTTCGGGAATCTGGCTTCAGTTTTATTTCAACCACAAAAGCTCAAAGGCGGGTCGAACCCACCTTTGAGCTTTTGTGTACTCTGGGAGCCGCGTCGAACCATCTTTCAGAGTACACTCCAAGATTTGACAAGACAAAGCGCAACCACATTTCTCATTATTTTCAACAAGGCTGAAAGAGTTTTACCGAAGCTACAAATTTATGAAATAGGACGGCATGCAATGAAAAATCAGGAGGTAAAGCTGTTTACCATAATCTAATAAAAATTAAATGCAACAAAGTGGCAATGGCTTTTTTTTATGCTAACTGGCAAATTGGCTCAAACACTACCTTCATTCCCGTTGTGAAGTTAACGACTCCCATGATGGTAACCTGTGCGAGTAAAATCAATGCCAGTGAAACTATGTGCTGTAATGTTTGAAATTGTCCTATCAATGTGCACAGTGCAACGAGATTTGACTGGAAATGTGACCACTAATTTTATGAAGTGTTAATCACATAGCTACACAGCTGCATTCGAACCTTTAGCAGTGAAAGTGTATGAACACATGCATGCAAACGCTCTTCACAACCAAATGCACATTTTAGCACACCATGTATTGGGCGATTGTGCAAGAAGTAACGACACTGTGCTCGAACCTCAAGCCTGCACGTCAGTATATAAACCAACTTAGCTAGCAAACTTTGTCCTCTGCACCAACACGTATGAAAGAAATTTGGCACAGCATTGGCATCTTTATCAGGGTTACAAACTCTGCACAGTGTGTTCTCTTTGCTCGTACTGACAAAAACAAAACCTGACCACTTTTTACACATGCATTTGTCGCAGCTCCAGGGGAATAGATCCACAGCCTGGTCCCTCTGGGAGCGGAAGTGCTGCACGAGAGTCTGCCACAGGAGGCGGTGCAGCGGGCTCCAACGAATGTGCCGTACAGCCGACGTTGGTGCCGGGAGGCTTCACAGCGGTTCCTGCAGGAGACAGAGAGGCAGCAGCAGCTGGAGGGAGCGAATCTCCTGCTGGAGAAGGAGTGCACGGCCGAAACGATTGAAAACGATGCCGGGACATTACCCTCAAAATTCGAAACTTGAAAATTCAGTATTTGTGAATTAAAAAAACAATTTCCAATGCCGAATTTGAAGTTCCCGCGCGATCCGCGCCAGTACAGCGAGTCAAATTTTGCGGTCTCCTGAGACTCGACTTTTTTTAGACCTCCGCCGTTGCCACGGCAACCCAAGCGAGATGGAGGTGATATCACGCCGGCGCGGGAAAGAACCGGTTTCTTTCCCCACTCGCCGTGTTGCTCGCCGACGACGCCGCCAATTTCCGAGGGAGGGTACAAATCTAGGAAGCAACATCACACCGAACTCTGATTTCTGGTATTTCAGAAAGAGGGGCCGTAGGGCGCTCGCAATTGCGTTAAAAAGCATGTTTTACGATTGCCGTTATAAATGTTATAGAAATGTCACCTACAAAGCTTCTAAAATTCCTGATTTTGACGTCACCGATCAAAAGAAGCGAGGAGGTGAGCGCGGGAAGCTGCCACGGCAACGATCGCAGCAGCAACTGCTGCAGAGGAGTTTTACCATCAGTCAAAAAATTACTAGAGGACCAAAAAAGCTTTGATTGGACTGGAAACACAGCGTGCAGAATTGCAAATCAAATTGTTAAAAAAACAATTAGGAGAAGAGTAAACATTGACATATTATGCTGTTTTTAATTTTCAGTTTGAATGTATTTGTTTACCTATGACAAAGCCAACACAGGTGCTGAGAAATAAAATTCATTTTACTTGCAACTGTCAATAGATTTCTGGATTCAGATCTGCTATACTCCGTATCGTCCTACGATGGACTAAAGCCCAATGCTACGGGCCGCCGGGTCCAAGCACGAGCCTGTTTAAAACCATGTGGTATATTTGCTATGGGCCCTAGTCCATCGTCGGGTGAGATGGAATATAACTAAAGCATATACAGCGTATTAAAATTTTATATATCAACATTGTATCACAGAGGATGATAAGTTGTAAAAGGTAATGTTTGACGACTTTACATCATTGGGGGTACCTTGCCAGCACAATGCACTGGTACTCAAGACCATGCGAAGCAGCATGTGCAATATATTAGTATACTTACGCTCAACCGAAGAACTGGCTGACGATGGCGTCCCGAGCCTCATTGCTTTCGTCACGGCCCGCTGCCACGGGCTCGACGAGAACCTCTTCGGGGAGGACAGTCCTTGGCATGCTGCAGGGGTATGTCTTGGCCAGGTTGTGCAGGACACAGCAGGCGACAGTGATGTCGCAGCATCTCTCTGGCTGCATCCTCAACTCAGCATGGAGGCAATGAAACCTCCGCTTGAGCTGGCCTATCGTCCTGCACAGTGTATAAATAGAGCAAGATCTGTTATCCTATTGAAGTTGTTTATAAGAACATCTAATCAGGTGGCATGTGATGTCTATCATCGCTCCAGCCCATTGAAAACATGGCATTATGCCTAATATTTTATATTTTTGCTGAAATATTTGAACATAGTGATGATATGCAGATTTTGTTAATGATATCAGTGATGTGATTGGTCTGAGTCATTTTGGAGCAGCTCTTGGAGCAGTCAAAAGTCAATTATGGAGCAACAAAAAGAACTTCTGTAGCATAAGCGCACATTCATTTTTATTCATACCAATGCAAACATCACGTCAAGATTAATTTGTCGGCCTGTCCAACTAAAGGGCAAAGTCTACATTGCCTTCTCGCATACGTTCAAACCTTTGTTAGCATCAACTGTACAGCAGGAGTCCCTCTAACACAAAACTATAGCGTTCAGTTGTGTGGAGAAGCACCATCACAGGGTGACAAGAAGGTGAGTGATGAAGGACAGCACAAACTGCTTTAAATGGTTATTTTAGGTACTCAATGCCACTAAAATAGTACAATAACATTGGTCACATAAAGTGATGTTTCCTTCAAGTTCTAGAGGTTGTAATAAAACTGCAATTTATAAATCAGATAAAAAACAAAGCACTTATCATTTGATTATCAACATAAATTACATTTTCTCTGTAGAACTTCATAGCAAAAACGGCATGCTTACGAAACTTAGAAACAAACCCGCCGAACTCATTCAGGTTCTTCCTGAGATTCCATCCACTGCTCCTGTCCATTTAGATCTATTCTACTCACACCTATAGAAAATTAATAGCTAAACAAATGAGTTGGCATAAATCAATGAACATATAGAAGAGCACATATAAATGTTCTTGCAATACCGAAGTACCCTTACTAAATCTCGAATTCGAAAAAGGTACCGCCAGGATCTCACAATCTATCATATTTACGAGCCGAAGTTGTATTCAGGAATTGTGTTGCGTCTCGCTTTGGAGGAGTGCTTTCCCCTTAACACAGGGTGCGCTGCGGAGAAGCAAGACATGCAAAATTATGATGCCTACTTTGTGGTGTTTGCTTCTCTGCAGTACACCAGTGCGTGGTGAAAAGCGCACTCAACAGCACTAGCCAACCCTCCAGAATGAACAGACGACTAACATGAAAATTATTACGAAAGTTCCGGATATTGCCTGTCACTCATACGAAATGTGATGGAATAGTATGGTATATTAGACGATAATCAATAGTTTTGAAAACTTGAAAACTTGCGTAAGCATATCGTAACGGTCCGGCCGGGCAGCGAGGCCCGAGCTATTATATTTTCAGTATTATTAAAATGAAATTAAGTTTTGGCGCTACGTTGGTGCAAATACCTCACATTTTTGTTAAATGTAGCAGGACGTAGCAGGGTAATCACTCTGGCGCAAATGGCGCAGCAATCCCATCACAGATATAATGAAAATGTTCTTTGCAAAAACTTCCAAGGAAAATGCAGTTTGAGATAACCAGTATTTAATAGGATATGCTTGAATATGTCTGTACTGAAACTGTCTAAAAGCAAAACCTGCCTAAGCCAATGTGTAATTTTTTTTTTTCACATCGCAATCTATGCTTTTTTTTCTTCTAAGAATTGCTTTACATTTAGGCAATATAGGGTAACAAAAAAAATTAACTGCTATTGTTTGAAAACTATAAACAGCTAGTAAAAACCTGTAGGTTAATAAACCCAGTCATACAGGAAGGATATGTTTCAGAAAAGTTATAACTTCTATTCTGGAGTTCAAACAGAAAAGAGCAAATGAAATATAACAATTAATGTGACATATAGAGTTAACTGGCTAATGCTTGAATTTTGTGAATTGACTTACTTCATTCCCACAAAGCTGGCTAAGCTTAGAATAAACAGTTCAGGCTATGGCAGTAGGTTATAGCCAGTGGTATAAATAAGGTGTAGTAGAGATACGCCTTCCTCTCCTTGCTTCTGAGCAGCCGTAGCCTACTATGCAAGAACATAAAAATGGCAATGAATGTAAAGCTCAGGCACAACCACATAAAAAAAGGTTAGGTGCCTCAAGGTACCGAAACACTGAACCGTCGAACCAGGACGCATAGCCTGGCTTTACCGTTCCACGATGCTCCTCGTTGTGCTATGCGACGCATTGTAGGCGACCTCCGCTGCTGATGACGGAGACAGGAAGGGCGCCATCAGCCATGGCTTGCAGGTGTAGCCGCTGTCTCCAAGCAGTAGACCATTGTAGACGCCATCGGCCAGCTTGCCTGACAACGACCCCTCGGTGAATATCCTAGAGTCGTGGGTGCTTCCAGGCCATTTTGCAACCACATTGCGGATACGGTAAAAGACGTCAACCACTAACTGTACATTTATCGAATGGTACAGATGGCGGTTAACGTACACCTCCTCATGCACTTGTGATGCCTGTATCCGAATGTGAGTGCCATCAACAGCACCCACGACCGAAGAAAACCCACCAATCTCAAAAAATGCCTGCTGTAAGGCCTGACCCTCAGCTTCACTTGGCCACCTGCATTGTAGATGGATTTGAGTCAGTCTGTAGCACTATGACATTAACAGTGATGGTTTTGTTGTTATGATCACACGCTTAAAAATAACACAGCAATCATTCATCGTCATCAATAGTGAGCAATAAAAGCCTCGTCTGCACAGTGACTGTACTCAGTAGCCGCAAGACTAGCTCAGTAGCACCAAGTGCATAGTTGGGAGTGCAGAAACCAGGCTGTTTGTAAATGTCTGCACTCCTACTTTATTTGTAGTTTAGTTGAATTTGCACCTGCACCAAAATTAGGTACTAAGGGAGTCATTTTGTACACTCCAGTTGGTTCGTGTAATTTTACAGCCCAGTTCACTGGTATGCATGTCACGCTCATAACCAAAGAACAAATATCGAGTGCTGAAGCAACACTTTTAATGTTCCCTTAGGGAGGTACCAGTATACGTAAGGATCGATGCGCTGGCAGATATTCAGGCTGGCAAGCCTACAGCTTAGGAAACAAAAACTAAAGGGTCATTGCGCAGGTGGTGCGCCGTAAATAAATTGCAGAATAGATGTGCTGAGAAGACCACTTTCAACGAATTCAGGTGTTTCTGCGAACACAATTCACGCACCGAAATTTATATACAAAGGGTTTCTAAAATAATGGTGATTGCTCATCGAGCAATCTAGACACAGGCTTTTTTCTCGGAAAACTGGCCTGCACATCCGCCTAGTATCGGGACCCGTCAGGAGATGCTCCAGACCACTTACCCAATGAAGTCTCGGGCACGACGTGCCAAGGCCAGAGTCACCCGCCTCACAGTCCGCGAAGCAGTGGAGACGTGCACACGGATGTAGTCCCCTGCGGTGATGAGGAAGTTCCCCGTGGCGTAGAACTGTAGGGCGACAATGACCTGCTGCTCTGCAGAGAGGGCGCGGCTGCGACGCGTCGGCCGCTCCAAGTCCGGGCGCAGTGTGTCGGCGAGGAACACAATGCCCGCGCGACCGAATCGAAAGCGCTCCTGCAGTTCGTCCTCGTCAAACTTCTCCAAAGGGTTCAAGCGGTCACGGAACACACGCTGCCGTCCCATCATCACAACAGCGTACTGGGCGAACACGAGCTCTCTTCGCTGTCGGCGTCGCGTCACAGTCGACATTGCGTCCCTTATCTTCGTCAATCCGTCCGCAAATCAGTTGTCAGTCAGTCGGCGGGCGAGTCGGAGGGTTGGTGGGGCAAACGGCAGAGAAGACAAACAGTGAAAATCAGCTGATAACTAAAGCGCTGGAAACGTGCGTCGCAAAACACGGAAAACAAAACAACGAATCTATAATGACCGTTGCCAGATCCGAAATCAACGCTGCAAACTTAGGCTGTGTTTGGCGACACAATAGATGCATCAATATATTTATTATTGTTTTAAAGTACATATATATTTTTATGCATAAAAAAACGCTGTGATAAGATGTTGTTTTTATTTTTTCTTAATGAAGACAAAACTAGCGAAAAAGTTTCTTAAAAGGCTATTTGTTTGCTTCGACCGGCAGGTGGCGGGATCTACCGCATAATTATAAAACAAGGAGAAATTGCGCATTGAGTTTTTGTCGAACGCGGCTAGGTACTCGGACGTACCTAGGTAGGGAAACGCGGTTAACTTTAACCGCGGTTAGAGTTAACCAGCTTCGAGCAAACGGGCCCTGACATACTTTACCGGGAGTTCATATACGATGTTTAGTTAGCCCTTTAAAGTGACTGCGCAAATTGGCTTGTTTAACGTAGCGTACTACGATATAGTACAGAGGTGCCCAAAAATGATGGATTCTTTTTTTTTTTTTTTTTTTTGAAGAATGAAGACATACGGTAAACCTTTTTAGTGAAAGAAAAGAAGCATTTTTCTATGGGTAAATTTCCGCGGAATCTCTTTTTCACGAATCTATCAAATACTTTTTTGGGCAACTGAGGCGTTTATTATGACTGAAAAAATGGGTGGAATAAAAATAAAATACAATAATGCATATTATTGCCTTCATTTCGCCAGAATTAACGCCACAGTGGCTTAAAATATTATTTGGTGTTTACACGCAAAATTAAAAAAAAGTGTTTTTTTTTTTTACGTGAACTTACTTTACTAAAATTTTACTGATTACTTCTACTATCTAACTACGTCTGTGTGCGAAATACCTTCGCAATCTATTGCCAAATTGTTTTATGCGGTTATTTCATAGGGCCAACGAAACATCGTGAACTCCCTCCAATGCAGTCCGTGCGACCTAAGATTTCACAATCCCCTCTTGCTTTGCTACATATGCACACACACAAAATTAAAACAAAACCTAACAAATTTTTGTAAATTCTGGGTGACTCTTGGTACGATACGGTCCGCTGCTGCCGTGCCGATATTTTTGGATATTTTCGGTGGCTGCTCCCTTGACAAACTGCCCATTTCTTGGGTCCTCGCAACCACGTATCAAGGAGCGTCCTTTTGGTCGCCATAATGATTAAAAGTGTAAAACTTTAAAAACCGTGTTTTTTTTGTGTGTGTGTTTTTTTTTTAGCGTCGCACTCGTTGAAAAGAAAAATATCCTCTGATGTTCAGATGTCCAAAGAAACCGTCCGCGGATTTCAGTGACAGATCTACAACTGCAGTTTCAGTGGAGTGACAGGGCGAGGAGAAGGAAGGCTGGGGAAGAGGAAGCAGATGAGCTGCTGGAGACGAGGAAAAAAACATCCCTCTCGTTCCAGCACCTTGACTGGCGATGCCTTTTTTATATCAGAGTGTTTCCTGTTTTTATGGTCGTCCTTGAAAAAAGTGTAAAACCTTATGGGTGTATAATAGTGCGCCCGCCTGAACATAGCAGGTTGGCTCGGCAAGAACCAAATGGTGTTCCGGAAACCAGACACAGAAATACAGACGGAAATGCCGCGATTCTTTTATGTCTCCGACGACCACCGTGGAAGCACCGCTTCAACACAGACTGCAGTGCGATGTCTCCCCTTACAACCTGTGTCGCCCGCCAAGGCCTCCTCTTGCCTTGGGAGTTTGGGAAACTTTTTCCCCTCCACTTGCTACATCTGTAGGCAGTCCCCCGTTCAAGAAGGGCTTTCTTCTCGCGCAGACCGTCTCCCCGCCCCGCGATCGGCTCTCCACACGGAAGCAATTACCCGACCTTCGTGGTTACTCAGACCCCCAAAACAACAACAAACACAACAACAAAAACGCAGATGAAAAAAAAAATAGCTAGGAAAAAGTTTTTGTACTTTTTTGGGGAAACGTCATTGCCCAAAATAGAAGCAAAACGAAGAAGCCGGCTGGCTGGGTGGACAAAAACAGTGCGTTGCGCGTTCCCCGCATGGCCAACACGCGAGTGGAGATGGGAGGGCCCCAATCCCTGACTGTGCTATGCAGGCCGCAGGCGCCGGCTTTTTTTTTTTTTTTTCCTCCCTCCATTTTTTTTTTTTTAAGCTGCCGCGTCGTCCGCGGTTTACTGACACTTTGCTTTACTTCGTTTTTTTTTTTTTTTTTCTGGAATTTTGTGGGCGAATGTCGTGCCGTGATTTGGTGGGTAGCTACCCGTAACAAAAACAGCCAAGTGCTTGCCCTTAGCCAAGTACGTGGCTTGGCGGAGCTGAGCAACAACGGGAACACGGAAGGGAGGGGGGAAGAGGTGTGCAGGCATTGTTCAGTACGCATCGAGCCAAACGCACGGGGGCTCATCATATAGGCCCGTAGCTCTCAAGTTTTGAGCAGCGCTCCAGGCGAGCAAAATAGAATATTTGGCTCGCGTTTTGAACGTGCGTCCTCACGCTTTCCCACTACAGTTTTTTTTTATACTCCGTTCCATCGAAGTGCCAGCGTAGCAGAGGCTACAATACCGAGCTCCGAGCTTGCTGTGTCCCTTCCAAACACGCGCGCTCGTGAAGTGCGAGCATCGCTAGGGGGAACATGTTTTTGCAAGTAGCTTCAGCTTCGCTATCACGTAAAGTGAAACATACGGGCTCACGGAAGCTATGAAAGAACGCAATGAAATAATAAAGCTGAATGGGACGCTGAGGCCACGAGCTGCAAAATTCTTTTTTTTAATTTTAGTTTTTCTTTTTTTAGACGTTTTGTTTTTGCGCGTCTACGGATGCTGACAGATGCTTGCATTCGAACGTGGCACGTGCAAAATCGAACGTTACATAGCCGCCTGGATAGTGCTGCCAGCTTAACGTGGTCGCGTCTTGCCCGTCTTGCGGACGCGCTCGCGCCCCCTGCCCGAAAGCAACGAGTCTATACACCTTTCCAAAAAAGGGCACTTGGCAGGTTCCATTTTCAGTGTTCGTGCGTATGGCGCGTGATTTGCTCGGTTTCCGAAGCGACGAACGTGCGCGTTCTGGACTGTGATTTAACACGTGTGGACTGTGATTTTTGTAAACAGTGGAAACGTCTATAGGAAGTATTCACTGGCGGCCATAGCTGTGTGCACGACTGCTGAGCGCGTGCTGATGGCGAGCTTCCACAGTTCTTTTGTAACGTGCATTTCGCACCCTCAAGATTGCCGGTCTTTGCAGCCTATTAATGTGGGCTCGTTCAGAGCATGCGCTCTAGACATCACCCACAAATATGGCGCCCAGTGAATACTCCTTATAGCCCAGCGCCCCCTGAAAAATGTCAGCGGGTGCTCAAGCCCCCGTTGCCCCCCGGTTCCGGGGTCCCTGGCTTTTTTTAATTCTGTCTGATGCTGAAGAACGAAAAAACACCTTTGGACGCCTGAAATCGGCCAGACTCAACGCCGCAAGACAATCAAAGGTGTCAAATTGATGACACCACCGCTAGGGTACGCGTCTCTTATCTCTGGGTGGTGACGTCAAAACACCTGTGTCGCGACGCTTTCATTTTTTTTTTTTCTTTGTCATGTCTACTTTGGAACGCGTGAAACGGCATCTCTTGGCTCGCGCTCTAAGCGTCTTAGCTTTGACGGCGTTCGAATATTTGTTGTTTCTTTGTATATTCATCGTGATCTCGCGCTCTGCACCAGAGCAGGCACATTTTTGCATGCGTGACAGTCTGAGACGCTGAAGTTTGTACCACCCAAAACAAGGCCTAACAAGTCCCTTTTCGCAGCACCCCCTGGGCAACGCAGGAGGCCCATAGGCCTCCTGCGCTGAAGCTTCGAACAAACTGTAGCGCCCTCATTTTGGGTAGTACAAGCTCACCTGATTGAGCCTCGCACTACTTATGAAACGTTGGTTGAGCTTTTTTTAATTCTGTCTGGTGCTAAAGAACGAAAAAACACCTTTGGACGCCAGAAATCGGCCAGACTCAACGCCGCAAGACAATCAAAAGTGCCAAATTCATGACACCACCGCTAGGGTACGCGTCTCTTATCTCTGGGTGGTGACGTCAAAACACCTGTGTCGCGACGCTGTCATTTTTCTTTTTCATGTCTACTTTGGGAACACGTGAGACGGCAGCTCTTGGCTCACGCTCTTAGGGCTCATTCACACTGGAAGCGGATCCGCGTTCGCAAAGCGGTTGCGAACGCGGTTGTATAAGGATTCAGTACAATTGCACGCGCATTTGATGACATCAAATGCGCGTGCAATTGCACTAGATCTTTATACAACCGCGTTTGCAACCGCTTCGCGAACGCGGATCCGCTTCCAGTGTGAATGGGGGGGTTAGCGTCCTAGCTTTGACGGCGTTCGAAGTTTTGTTGTTTCTTTGTATTTTCATCGTGATCTCGCGCTCCGCACCAGAGCAGGCACGCTTCTGCATGCGTGACAGTTTGAGACGCTAAAGTTTGTACTACCCAAAACAAGGCCTAACAAGTCCCTTTTTGCAGCGCCCCCTGGGCAACGCCGGAGGCCCATACGGTGGTATCCACTGGGCGCCATGCTTGAGCGCAGCGTTCACAGCCCATGTTCAAAACGATACCCTACTTATCTTCCGAGAAGACTTAAAATCTTGGTGGTGTGAAGTGGACGTTCCGGGAACGTTATGGCATATCGTTAGCTCGCGCTCTGCAGCAGGACACAACTACAGCCGCCAATTAATACCACCCATCTCTCGGGACGTGCTTGCCTGCTTTTTAGGTGTACGCGACCGGCGCAGGAACTATGCCGGAACCAACTGATCTCTATTGTAGTAGGCTGGATCGCGGACCACGGCCTCGGCAGCTGGAGGGCGAGTGTCGCCACCGGCGCCCATTGATTGACACCAGCCAATGCACGCTTTTCGATAAGCCTGTCAAATAGCTTGCGTAGAAACATTAAAACTGATAGCCCTCGCACTTATAAATATTTTGTGGTCGAGAGTGACTCCGCTGTAGTGCAGCTCAATGAGGCGAGAGTTACTTAGAGTTACCGCGGAGTCGGTGGCGGTTTCGTCGAGTTGGGTTTAGAAACTAGCAGACAAGCTCGAAGACTTTACTACGCGGAATTCGCTCACTCCCGGAAAGCCGCTGCCGAGATGGAACTTCTTTGTCATTCATCAACTTCTGGGCTTCCCCGAGGACGGTCTCATTGACGGCAAGTTCCTTTGTTTACTCCACTACGAGTGCAAGCTTGCCAGCTCAGCCGTAGGTGCTCCACTACGTATGATTTTTTTTAATCGGCGTTCGAACATTTGGCAAATACCGATTAGACCTCCAAACACCCGACATAAGGATCGCAGCACACCATGAAATACACGCCTCCGAGCACAGCGTACATGCTTCAATATTCTTACTTTTGTGCGTTTCTCCCATAGACTTGCGTGTATTGCCTAGTGTCAAGCAATGGCTGCCGGTGGCGACACTGACGGGCTCTTGATCCGTGATCCAGCCTACTACAATAGAGATCAGTGCCGGAACCGCTACCATTGTGGTCAGGCGCTTTAAAGGGGTCATGAAACGATTTTCCTACTTCTTCCTCCTTAGCTTTAATCCTCAACTCAAATGCGAATTGTGAAATCACGTGGTCGTGACATTCCTTCGGCACCGGTGCGATGACTCCTAGCTTGCACCGTGCTTTTTATGCACACCATAGAACTTGTCATTCCCCAGTGACAATAAGTTCCGTCAGGGCACTCATTGGCCACGAACGCGAATCCAAATATTCGTCGACGGATTGATTGTTGACGAGCGCATACGTCAGAGTGACGCAGTTCTCGTGTCCAATGCGTGAGCTGGACTCTG
The DNA here is from genome assembly GCA_013358835.2 of Ixodes persulcatus. Taxonomy (NCBI): domain Eukaryota; kingdom Metazoa; phylum Arthropoda; class Arachnida; order Ixodida; family Ixodidae; genus Ixodes; species Ixodes persulcatus. Next base: position 32,534 of record JABSTQ010007140.1, on the reverse strand, counting down.
CTGACGTCAGTTTGGCGCCGGTGACGCGCTTTTGGAACCGCGGATATATCATAGTGAAAAGGCGGAGAGCTTTCGAAGGCAAGAAGGTACAAAATAGTCCGCTATATTTTCAAATGTTCGTACCGAAAAGCTGGCTTTTGACTTTCTAGCCTCTTTCTTTTGGCCAACTAAACGATATGCGATTAGTAAAGTCCCAATTTAAAATCATTAATCTCAACCCAAAATTCGTTTCATGGCCCCTTTAAGGAATGCTGAACCAAACATTTCTTTCCACGAGCCAGCAGCAGCCAGCGTGCCTGAGCACACGCAACGAAATTGACGTCATCATATCCCGTGAATGTGGGATATGACGCGTTAATTTAGGTCAGGCGCTAAAAAAAAAAAAAAACAAAAAAAAAACAATATTGCAACAAAAAATATATAGGACTGTCATAGGGACCATTTAAGCATTTTCAAGCATCATTAGAAATTCCAGGGCTTTCCAGGTCTGGAAATTGCCGCTTTCAAATTCAAGGAAGACCCGTGTGAACCTTGGGTGAGCAGACACCAAGAGATATTTCTACCATTTTCCTTTCCTCCTACTTCTCTTAACATTGGAGTCTACCAATAAAATATTTTCATATTTAGCTTTGTGCCCATTTTGGCACAATTCTTAGCAAAATTTGCATTTTGGCACATGTAGCAGGTTGTCGTTCATGGCACAAATGGTGCATTTCCGACACCAACAATGGCTCTGAAACCGACCATTCATTAAGTGTTTTCCCCATTTCTCCACCATAAATCCCCAATGTCTCAACACAAAATGGCAGAAATGGCGAGAAAATGATCTCCAAAAAAGATTTCCAAACTTCCAGGTTGAAATCAAGTGACGAATATTTATTTTTCAGAGCCTCTTGTCACAAACTATATATATATATAACGTTTCCTCACCACACAAAAACCACTAACCCCCCAGGTGCACTCATCGCTGAGCACGCAGCTGACCCACATCAAACGTGCACAGGGCTTCCGAGGCTTGATACACTCAAAAAAGTACTTATATACAAACATTTATTTTTCACCCCACCCAATTGGTTTTTCCTCCTACTCCTCCACATATGCACCGCCTTTAAACATTTTTTTAATGTTTCCACTCGAGCCCACTCGTCCTACAATATGTATAGTACATATACATTATATATATATACCGACTTCACAAAAGACGACTCGTCAATTAGCTAGAAAACAACCATACGGTGGGGACAAGAAGATTCTGTAGAAAGTGGTACTGCAGCCACCCCAAAATTGCTGCTGAGAGAGAGAGTGAGCAGAAAAAAAAAAAAAACGAGAACAAAAAAAGATGACAGACAGGCACATTTGGTACAAATGCGCTGGAAAGAAGGAAATGAGAAACCAGGTAATACACTGAATTTTAAGATGCAAAAAAAAGAAAAAAAGAAAGAAGAGCAAGTAGTCTCCAGCTCTGATTCAGACAGAGTCCTTGGCCCCTTCCCCAATCAACTTCCCCGTGTTGCTCGATTTAAGGAAAGACGCAGCTCATGAGCAGCTTGATCATCACGGGCATGCGCACGACCCCGTGCAGCGCACGTAGAAGGGAGATGCAGATCTCTGGGGAACATGAGAAGGGGGTTGCGTGCACTTTTCGGACAGCATGAAGAGGCATGAACACGGGCACACAAGACTCGACCACAGGTACACAGCCATCCCAGGCTGCCACTTTCGAGGCAGAACTGCTTCCAGCAGAGCTTCCCGCTCCGGACGTTGTAAACCCAAACCAAATGAGAGCAAAATTTGATAAACGATAAAATGCAAAAAAAAAAAAAAGCTTTCCAAAAAAAAAAAAAGTTCTTTGGAGATGGCAGAAGTTTCCCCCCCCCCCCCCCTCCCCAAAAAAAGTAAAAAGAATGAAGCGAACCAAACGAGAAAAAAGAACACAGGAGTCCATGAGGCAGCAAAATACCTTTTGCTTTAAAACTAAAGGAATAAAAGAGAAGACACCGAAGAGAGTCAGCACTTTAAATACAGTCACGCACACACACACAGAGCTGAACTGCACACCAACAACCCCCCTCCCCGATCCTGCGATTCTCCCTCTCGGCACGAGCCTTATACACTCCAATCACCAGGAATGTGGCGAGGCCCGCACGCCTCACCGGTGCACGATTGCAGACGTCACCGACCACCCTCAACCCCCCCTCTCCCTACAAAGGTGAGAGGGCTACACACACATGCACACAACCTGGGAGCTGAGTGCCAAAGCATTTCCAAACAAACTGCAATCCGATGGCTTTTGCCACTAGTTTTAAGGAAAAGAAAAAAAAAACCAATATCAATGAGCAAATCTAGATATACAAAGAAGAGCAATGCTTTGTTTCAAGAAAAGTCACGGGGGACCATGAGGACAGTCTCTGAAAGTGGGTCACCCAATGATAGGTAAACCACAAAAAAAAAAAACCAAAAAAAAACACTGCTCTTTAAAAAAAAAAAAGAACACGAGCTAAGTGATTGCCCAGGTCCCAAAGACCACTGCCGACAATGTCACGCGCAGTTCCGAGTGGCTTGACAAACGGGGAGGGGGAGGGGGGACAAACGAGTGTGGGGGCACAGGGAAGGAGGGGACCTCAGTTCCCCCAGAAGGGGTATGCCTGGCGTAGCTGGTGGTGCTGCTTGGCCATGGAGGGAGGGGACGCCCGGGGGGGCACAAAGGCCGGGTATGAGGAAGAGGACGAAGGGTTAGACGACGATGGCGGAGGAGGCTGCTGTTGGGGCGGCGCTGGTGCTGTCACGGCCAGGAATCCGGGCTTCTCAAAAGACTGCGAAAGGGGGCAGAGAGAGGGGGGAGGGGGTGGCCCGTCACCACACCGCCCGGGCTTCGCACCTCTCACCTTGCTACCTGACTACGTTCAAAAGATGCTCGCCACGGAAATCGATCAAGCGTGCCTAAGGCTTAGCGCTTCCTTCGAGTGTGCGCCGTCGAGGCGAGTTTACCAGATGGAATGCAATCCATCCCCCGGATCTTTCTATTGTTTGTGCGGTGCAAAGCATTCAAAAGACTGCTACGCTAGAAAGGACTTTGATAAGATCTATATTTCTGGCTGTCAGCCTCCGTTATGCTGAGGTTCGTTACGATCGACAATCATAACACGCCACAGCATCATCTTCCATGTACGGTTGCTCAAGGTACGAGCGAGCGGCAGTCCGACCTCGCTCATCGTAAAACGGACGTCCAAAGAAAATGGATTGGCTCGAGCAATGTCTCATCCAGATTTCCAACTCGCACTGAAGAAATCGGAAGGATAAAGCCCCAAACGAAATCGAGCACATCTGCAACCTACCTTGAGCCATGCAGTCACCTATTATGTTGCATTCCAGCCCTCAAAATGACACATGCACTGTTGCAGATTCTACAAATACAACAAAAAAGCTCCAACAAGCCTGCTCTGTCACAAAGACTGGCATCATCAAGGCACAAAGCTTGCTGCAGCATAAAACCACACTCTAAAGATAATTCCAAAGTAAAAAGGGGCTTTCACTTCACAAGTGCAGAAAGGAGGAGGAAAAAAAAAAAGTGAGCACAGAGAGAGGTTGAGGGAACCTTTCAGAAACAGACAGTAGAGAGCACATCCTGAGTTCAGCAGAGAGAGAGTGAGATAGCGAGAGAGAAAGAGAGCAAGCGAGAGAAGGGGGGATGCAGGGCAGACGAGAGAGGATCAAGAGCAGAGAGAGAGAGCATGTGGAGGAACACAGAGGAGAAACCGTGGGGTCAGTACCTTTGCTAAATGGGGGTGGGTTCTAGCGTGCCCTGACCTGGATGCGTCAGCCGAACCCACTGCAAGAAAGACACAGGGCTTTTCTGTCGGCTCCGCCTGCCCCTCCCTCCCCCCTCCCACCCTTCCCTTTCCCAGTCCCCTTCCCTCCCCCACCAAGGCAGGCACTGGCTAGCCTTCCTCTGCATCCCTCCTTTTCCCTCCCCACATCTCTCTCTCTCTTGCCCCCTCCCAATCCTGCCACCAGAAAGTCTCTCTCCGCAAGCGGCAAGGGGGCGGGAAATGCTCTCGCACACTTCACTCACACGAGGAACCGACACACAGACCACGAGGGGTGCACTGGGGGAGTCCCTACTCACACGATCCGGGGATCCCCTTGGCCTGTCCCTGGGAGCCCGCTCCGTAGGCACCTTTGGCGTAGTCCGGGGTCTGCGTCAGGCCCTCATACCCTCCTGCAGAGGGCACAAGCAACCCATCCCACCAGATCCCAGTCTGCTCGCTCAAACTACCGCCCGAGGAAAGATCCTCACTCGTCAGCAAGCACAAACTGTGGGATCGCAGAAGGATCCAAGAGTTATGCGTCTGAAGACAGTGACAGGTGAAAAATTCGGTAGATGATTTTCCCCAACCTAATTCTCCTACTAATGCAAGATCTGGGACAAACACAAAGTTACATAATACGTCCAACATTTATACCATAAAAAACAGTAGCATGAACATGTCCTTGGGGTTTGTATCGGCGATGATGCGCCGGAAGGCGAAGTCCCAGTGATGAAAATGTGGTAATCAATGCTCAGAAATGACCTTTGTTTATAAAATTATTACACTAAAAGAACAAAGCAAATCCAGGTGGTTACAGTAGCACACTACTCCCCACAACAAAAAACATGCTTTGGAACATAGCTCAGTTTGATCCTAGTTGGGGGGAAAACAAGGAAACAATTGTAGAGCCCTTCCATTTTCTGTGAAGATTGAAGATCAGCGAAGCTGTTATCTTCACGATGTCTGGGACGACCTCAAAGACGATGCCTAGAGGACTACGTCTGGGACGACTTCTAGGACCTCTCAAACAACTTCTAGGACGACCTCAAGGACGACTTCTAGGATGACCTTGAAGACGATGCCTAGAGATGATAACAAGGGACCAGGACCTCACTATTTAATAATGCCAAGGAAGGCTGACTCACACTGGTTGCCCCCCTTTTTATTTTTATTTATTCATACTTGCCACTGCCAATGGGGAGTTTTCTGTCAACATCCGCGGACACATTTTTCCCCAGATCCTAGTGTGTAACAGCTTCGCTGTAGAAGTTAATTGGAATTTCAGGTTTCTTGCTTTCCTTAGAAGCTGCAAGCTGCACCGGCAAGCCTATAGATGCGAATGATCAAAAAGGAAAGACTCCACAAATGGACAAATCCCAAGCCAGGAGAGAGGGCCTGGAACAGAACTCACCAGAGGCGAATGTGTGCGAGGCGTACGCATTGGCTTTCTGAAACTGCGCACTTGTCGTGGGGCCATGGGCATTGGTCGCTGGAGGTACCTGCACAGTAAATCACAATCAATGAGCTTCACTCGAAAGCATGTTCACTCTCACAATTTCCCTATGACAGGATTCAATCTCCACTGAACAACATACCAGTGATGTGATTGGCCTAAGCCGTTTTGGCGCACGTTTTGGAGCAACCAAAACAGTGTTTTGGAGCAACGAAAACAGTGTTTTGGAGCAGAAAAAGCGGCTTTTGGAGCAGCCCAGACAGTGTTTTGGAGCAGCAAAAGTGGATTTTGGAGCAGATATTCTTAGGAAAATAAAAATACTTGTTTTAAGTGCTGTACAAACGAAGGACACGTTGTGTTGTGTTGTGTTCTGATGCGACGTGTTGTGACGGAACTCGCTGCTTCTGTTTTTGCTGCTCAGACATCCCACAAGTGTACAGGGCTGTAGGCATTGCCAAGCAATTTCGAAAAACCGCTTGCCACTGTTTTACTGGTTCCCGACGTGCCAGATTTTCGTCAAAAGTAAGCAAACGTATAAAACAATGAATTGAAAGCGTCCCGGCTGGTGCCTCAGCCACGCAATCATGTTCGCATGCACGTGAGGCAAACTTCGGCAGGCTTGCTGTTGGGCATGCTTCGTCGCGCGAGCGCAGACAACGGCTGTCCGATCGAAACCGAAACCATGCCCCTCAGCTCTGTCGCTAACTTATCCCCAATTGTACACAAAATGTAACTTTCGACCATGCAACAAAAACAGTTCAGTGGCGCGTGCTTGCCAGGCCGGCAAACAAGGTACAAGCTAAACGCACAAAAAATAAAGAACCTGAGTGCATCGATGCAAGACATTGCGAGCCAGCCTCAAAACGTTCTTGGAGCGCTTTGTGCAACAACTGAACTCGGAACAAACAAGCACGCTGTGCGGGTTCAGCGTGCAGACATTGCCTTCTTTGCTTTAGCTCACTTCTCTTCACCAACTTTCTTTCACGGCAGATTTTTCATGTACCGAGGTCCCTTTCGAAAGGAGGCCCACCGAGAGGAATCTAGATAATCAATACTTTGACAGAGCAGTCTTTGAATCAAAGATGGATTTTTGTAGTAACGTATGATTTAAACAATAAAAGGAATGTTGATGAACATGCGGCGGTACTTAGTTTCATTTTAGAAAGTACCATATCTGCAGTGATGTGGGGACGGCAACATTCGATGTTTCGCGACCACGGTGACTGAAAGGCAGTGACCAAATATAGTTTTCCCATGGCCGTTGCTTCAGCTTAAAAAGTAACTCCTGCTGCGCAAAAACGTGGTTTCGTTTCACAGCATGACGGCATGGCTGGTACCCGGCCCGCTAGCATCGGAGCGTCTGCACACATCCGCGTCTGTCGCTGAAAATGTAAAAAAAAAGAGACGAGAGACGAGACCCACAAGACAAGAGCGCGAAACGCGAGACGCCGGGAAAACCATACAAGACCGGGTGGACAATTGATGCACGGTACTTTGCGTCAGGCGGCCGCTTGCACCACGTAACACACGCCTGCTCAATTACAGTACTCAGTTTAGTTTCGGTTTTGAAAGGCGACCTAAATTGGTCCTTTGGCGCAGGCTTGGCGCAGATTACCCATATTTAGGCGAAATGTAGCAGGATGTAGCAGGGTTAGCCCCTTGGCGCAGTTTGGCGCAATTGGCGCAGCAATCACATCACTGACATACAGGCGCAAAGAAATTTACAGCTGGTAACTAAGAAAGACTAAAATACAAAAAAAAAAAATGACCGCATCTCCACGTGGTGAATGATGTTGATTGGGGCGAAGCTCGGGTGGTGCTGATGATACTGATTTTGGTCATAGGTATTGCTGCTTGCTGTCGGCGTTCACGCTTTGCCGCCGCTTCCCGAGCTCTCAACTCCGGGTCCGCTTGGCGTTTTTGACGCTGTGCAGCAGCTTCTCGCGCCCTGGTCTCCGGAGCAGCTTGCTGTCTACGTAGACGCTGAGGCGCTGCATGCCGAGCTTTTCGGTCCTTATCATTCATGGCAGTAGGAGAATGTGTGGTTTTCTTCTTTTTCTTTTTTAGAGCGCAGCTCTTAGGCGCCCGTTTCCAGCTTGAGCGGCGTCGGCGCGCGGTGTATTATGGGAAATATCCCATAATGCACCGCGCGAGCGGTGCATTATGGGTCACGTGACCCCGGTGTGTGTGTGTGGGGGGGGGCTCGCGCGGTGCATTATGGGACATTTCCCATAATGCACCGCGCTACCCCCCCCCCCCCCCCCCCCCCCCCGGAGGAATTGAAGAATGAAGGGAGGAGGAGGAGTATACCCTCCCCTGAGTACCCGTCCCTCCTCCTCTCTCAAGAGCTGCGCTCCAATTCGGCGTTACAGGGAGTTGTAAACGGCTTTCACTTTTTTAAGCAGACAGATGGGATGGCATCTCAGAACCCCCTACTCTTTTTTTTTTCTTCTTTTTCTTTTGTCATATTTTTTTTTCATCTTTTTTTTTTCCAATTTTGTTTTTGCCCTGCACGAGCACGTGATCTCACGAGCAGAAGCACGAGCACCCGACGCCGGCCTACGGCGGACGGACATACGGACATGGCTAGCCCCTAAGGAGCTTCGCCCCTAAAATATTGAGTTGATACATATCCTAAGTTGCGCCATTTTTCCAGCTGTTACATTCACCGACGTCGGTCCCATGCAACCCATTTGCCCGGGAGGCGGCCGCAGAGACTCACGGGAAACATGGGCGGCGGCCCGTAGTGGTGGATGGAGCCGGGCATCCCGGTGAAGTAGTAGCCGTAGGGGGGAGGCAGGGCGTTGAGGAAGGGCTGGCCCGCCGCCTGCTGCTGCTGCTGGGAGCCCCCCGGGGCGGCCCCCGCCCCGGCTGCCCCCACGCCCCCCGCGTGCTGCTGCCCCTGGCTGGCCCCGGGACCCCCCGCCGGTCCTCCGGGCGAGCTCTCGCTGCTCTCCCCCCGCCCAAACTTGGCCTCTGCACAAGCCACGCCAAATGCTCATGGACGGCCCCCAGGCGCAGTGCGGCGCAACGACACCCCACTGCTACCGTTTGTCCAAACCACACGCTCCGAGAACAATGCCCCCCCCCCCCCCCCCCCTTCTGCTTCGTTCCCAAGATCGACAATGTCACGAAAGGTGCGACCCCTCCTATGATGTGACGCCAGCTGTGGCAACTTGAGACAGACAGGCAGACTGAGAATGGCAGGGCATCTCCCTCGAATGCCTGGCCTCCGGCATCAGCTCGTTGCCTTCTGCTGTGCTTGGGCCGCACGCCTGAGGCTCAAGAAATGCCAAAGGCATGTCAGAGGTAGAAAGCTCGTGTTGGAGGCGAGACAACTGAAGGGCTTCCCTGCCGCACTCATCCATCGGGGACTATAGCCAACGGCTTTAATTTTTCATCAAACGTTTACTAAATTTTCACATCTACTATAAATGTGCCAAGCAAACGGAAGCTCGTGGCTTCCCTATCTATAATAGTTTTACACAAACTCTGAATTACAAATATTTCTGCCCAACTTTCTTACAATTCCACCATTAAAAAGTATGGCACAAAGCATGTTCTACAAACAGTAGTTAGTGCAAGAAAACCATTCTTATAATTTTACCTTCATTGTAGAAAGAGTTATCATAAGGTGAAATATTTTCGCTGATAATAAGAAACGAGTCATCAAAGTGTGCCACTTAAATATTTTTTGCAGATAACATCTTCTAGAAATATGAGTATCATTGAAATTCGAGGGTTTAATATGACAATAAAGGGACACTGACACTCCCCAAAAAGTTTTGCTTATTTGCTGAAAACCAAAACACGAGCACGGAAGCTCATGGCCGGGAATCACGTGGATACACCCGACCGAGTTTTTTTCTCTCCTTTTCTCTGGGGTGTGAAGCAGCCGACGACAACGACAAACTTGGATGCATTGTTTGCTCTGCGATTGCTTCTCACTTATGTTACATTCCACTCAATGTTCTGTGCTTGAAGACCGATTGGCTGGGACTACAAACGACAGTTCCAAAGTACATACGTCGCAACGCTGGTCCGCCTAGTGCCGCAATCACATCGTCCAGCCCGTGGTACGTCACCATTACGAGAATGACGTGCTTATCTACTCCCCGGGATTTGTACACCATTTTTTTTTTTTCGATTAACGTATTTGCTGTTTTTTGGAGGCCACAAAAATGGGGTTGATAATATTTTCTACTTTTAATATTGAATGTGCACCTTGATGCTCCACAACTTTGAATATATTTGGCACACACAGTTTGTAGGCCATAAGACCATGGGAAGGAGAATGAGCGCGACTGAAACCGGCCAATTATCGATCGGCTGTTTTTGGGCGGAAAGAAAACGGATTTCGAGCAGCAAATTTAGCTCTGGGTAGTTGGACTCTTATAGGTCATGTTCAAACAAAATCTTTGCAAGCATAAATACCCTGTCAGTGTCACTTTACACCCTGAAAAAAGTGTTCAGATCCAAGTTCTAGATCAAAAGATTCCACACGCAAAACTTTGTGATGCGACAAAAAAAATGAATTATGAGAACAGGAAAAGCTTTCCAAAAATTTGCTTGCAAACAGCTTGAACATGAACCTTCAAATAAATGTAATTATATAAATGTGCACTTTCTGAGTGCAGTACTTAAAAAAAATATGTTGTTTGTGACCTATAGATCAAGAACCAGAACGGACACTGACACAGGTGCTGGCTGTTTAAACCTCTCCGATTGCCAAAAGCTGGCATTCGTCCTGGATTAACAGTACTGAAATTTTACACTACCAAAAGGACGACGGAGCTCCCCCACTTTCCTCGCAGTCAGCGACCCTCCAGACGTGACAAAAAAGAGGAAGACTCACCGGCGTAGGCCATGTTGTTCAACGTCAGGTCCCTGCCTGTGAGGCTTGTGGTAGGTACTTGGAACTGCATGTCGTAGTAGCTCTGCCAAGGGGAAAAAGAGACAACAGGAGGGAGGGGGGACCAGGTATTTCAAATGGGGAGCCCCCAAAGCTCCCCCACGGGGCACACAGACAGAGCAACCCAACAGTGCCAAACTTGCCAGGTCTACGGCTAGATTGCAAAGGGCACGCCACTAAGCTATACTCTGCCCGTAGATGACTTCACAAGCCATCGTAGTCAATCTAATGCTGTGCTAGTGTCACGTGACCCCCAAGCGGGGCGCGGCGAGCTCTAGGGCACGTGGTCACGCGATACGCTCGCGGCACTGGACATAAGGTGAAAGTGCCCAATACCAAGCGCTACCAGTATGCTAAATGCATAATAATGTTTTACACAAATCAAGACTGACGACACTCAATGCCAATAAAGAAAGCTTAATGTGGTCTATTAAAAATTAAATACTTTCTCATTCGGTAGCCTCGCTTACAAGGACGAACGTTATCTGTACGGAGGACATAAAATGAACCTTGATGTTAGTTTCAGTGGCGGATCATGGCTACATTAGCATACCAGCCAACCCAGCAATGTAGAAACTAGGGAGACTGACAAGAAAAAATACAAAGGGGGGGTCCCACATGTTTATTTTTAAGCGATCTTGCTGTAGAATTAGAAAATCTTCAAAGTATGATCGTTTCGAGCAGCATCTGGATGACTAAGACTAAGTCTCCAATATTCTTGTAAGAAAAGACGGCTCAACTTCTTTTCTTTTGAAGAGACCTCGCCATTGAAGATTTCGCCAGCTTCGCCAGCTTCAGGATCTTGTCGGAATATGTCAGTTCAAAACAATGTCTGGCTTGGTGGCCCTTTACCACGAGGAGGTCTCCCTGAATTCGGTTCTTGTCTTTTTCACCGTGCTGAACATTCGTCCACATTCAGCATTGCTATGTGGTATGGTGAGTGGGTACTTGCAGCCGTTAGTCTTGCCACTTTGCCAAACTTCAGTCTACCATAAATGCTAGTCATGCTCCCCCTGATCACTGAAAGTCACTTATCTTCAGTTAAGATGTCATTGGAAAGATCAAGAGCCTGCATGCTCCACAAATTCCACTTCCAGGGCATCCAAAGGCCTCTTGACTCGTTCTTCTCCAGGGGCAAAAGTTGTCGGAAAGACTTAATGAAGAAGACTCCCGAAAGACACGCCGCTCAAAAACTTTAAATTGGCAACTTCTGCTTTTTCCAGGGTTTCATCCTCAAGTGGAAATTTATGTCCGATGTAGTCACATCCCACAACAAAAGTACTGAGGAACAGGAGAAAGAAACTGCTGCTTCTCACTGGTAGGTAGCCCTTCCACAACAGACAATGTGCAGCTCCCAAGAGCCAGATCTTCGTTGGCTTTTTGGTTCTTAAAGTCTTGGTAGGGAACTTCCTGTTGTGAACTGCAGGCCTTCATGGCAGAGGGCAGGACCAATCCGGTCATAAGGTTCCTCAGGAGCTGCACCAACAGGGACTGCAGCAGATGAACTTGGGGTGCCTATGATTTCAAGTTGGCATTTTCATAAACAGGTATCACTCTCTTCAATAAAAGGTCATACGCCAAGTTGATGTCTGTCATGAAATGTACAAGAGCCACTCCTCACGGGTCAAGCTGACATGTCCAGTACTCTCAGACGAAAACTTCATTTTCTTCGTTGGTAGAGCATCCATCTTGCCTTTTGCCTCCTTACATTTATGGCGATCTTGCTCGACTTCGTCCCGTTTGTCTTCTCCCAAAGCTGAAGCTTTCTTAGGGATCTGGTAAGACTCTAGAAAGGATAACGCAGATTGTTCTTCGGTTTTCTCTCGTTTAGGAAGAAGCTAATTGCGGGCTGCCACTGATCCAGTAACCTGGTCAGACACTTCCCCAGCGATAGCCATCGCATAGGCACATGTTTAAAAATCTTACGCATCTCAGTACTATGCATCCCTTGAAGTTCGACAAGCCTGTCCTTTCTCTTTGCACTCTTCTCGAGGAAGTAGAAGATGACCATGAGGACCTTGTCAAATTTTGCAGGTAGGCAGGCGGCTCCTTCCTCGGACGCAAGGTTGGTGAGGCAGGGGTGGAAACAAGCTTCGGTATTTTGTAGAATGTCTGGGAGCAGCAAAGATGCCTCTTTTGGAGCAGCCACAAAAGTTGAGTTTCGTAGCAGCATAAGTAAATGTTGGAGCTGGTCACCCAGGTCAAACTCGGGGCTATAGGCACGTGTGTTTTTCTAAGTACAAAAATGTCGCAACAAAAAAAAAAAGCATCTCCATGTAACGGTCAAGAACCATTTCCAAAAATATCCTTTCCTTAAAGGAGCTCTGCCACAATTTCAGTACTATGCTTAAATATTTTGGGGATTGGTGTCTCAACCTTTCTAAATTGTGTAAAAAAAAAAAAAAAAAGCCTTTGCCTGCATGTTTTAAGTTTTTATTTTAAAATTGACGAAGATTGAGGTTTTCGGCACTTCCCAACTCCTTCACCATCTTCCGAGTCACGAGCATTGTGACGTGGAAGGGGTACGCTCGGGGTTTCGGTGAAGCTCTCTCTCTCGAGAGCCATCAGCAAGCAGCGAGAACTCACCTGCTCTCAACCCCGTGACGCGTGCTTGAGCAGCGCAATTAACACGGCAAAAGGAGAAAACTCTCTGCCCCCGTCCCCCTCCGGCTTCTGGCAACTGTCCGCGGTAGCAGATAGCGCTGACAGTTTTGTAGACCTCGAATAGATGGTGCCACTAAAACTCCGTATAATGAAAGTTTGTAGATGATACCAGTTTTTTACGCATTTATATTTATCCTTCAACGACAAGATTTATAGAAAAATTACCTTTTATCGAGCAGGTATTTGCACAACTGCCATACTTTTACAAGTCCCCCTTTGACGTCACACCGCGTGGTTCTCATGGCCGCGGCTCGCAGCTTCAGGTCGAAAATATTCAAATCTCTGCCTCGCGATTATGCGGCGGAATTTCAACATTACAAAGGAAATGTGTTTTCTGTCCTTTGTGACAAGATAAACAATATCAAAAGTAGAAAATGCAAACTGCCCTGGCAGCGGGTTGGTTACTCTTATGGATTGCCAATAGAAGGTATAATCAACAAAAGAAACAAAACTTACCGTATTTGCACGAATAAAATGCAAAACAAATTTTGATACCTTTAAAAAAAAAAGAAGGTATTATTACAATATAACCAAAACCGACCAAGGGCGTGTAAAGCAGAAGAGAAGAGGCCAAGGGTCGACATACAAATTTTCTTTCTACTCGTCGCAGCTCAGCTCCTTGTCACTGTCCGTGAGCATAGCGTCGTCCTCGGTACCATCGATGTTGCGAGAGGCAACACTCGAGGAATGCGTGCGCTACAATTGAGCATGGCGTAGCCTCCCACGCGCTTGCTACCCACTGCACGACTTGACACCTGCTTGATGTGTCCAATCAGCGTGAGCTCCTTGTTGTTCTCTGCAAGCCACTCCTCGTACTCACTTCGCACGCGCTCTTGGAGTCGTTTGTTGATGCAGACATCCAGGGGCTGAAGCTGCAATGTCATGCCACCAGGTCGCTCTTGGCGTCCCTGATTGCATTTTTACTTTGTCCATTAAGTGACCCCTGAACACACTCAGCACAAGCGTCGAAAGGGTCTTCAACGACGCACCCATACGATTGTCCCACACAAGGCAAAGCCAAGTGCGCATCATCGCGCTGTTCATCCAACCTTTCTCGCTGCACCTGATGTGAATGCGCGGAGGGAAAGTCTCGTTCTTTGGAATCGTTTTTCTCTCGAAGATGAGGAAGGACGGCAGCTTGTGTGCGTCGGCCGCACACGCAAGAATAGCCGTGACTAGAGTCTTCTCGGTGCCCATCGTACGCAGGTGCAGTTCTTTGCTACCACGAACGTCCAAGACATAATTCGACGGCATGTCCAGGAATATTGGTGCTTCGTCGGCGTTCTTGATCTGACCCAATTATGTAGTTATGCTGCCTGTGCAAGGCGATCACGTGGCACTGAAATGCTGTCGGCTTCTCTTTGTGCTCGGCTGGGATTTTCTGGCAGCTAGAGGTCCTACGGCGAAGCGAGGATGCAGCGTGATGCACAAGTTGCCGTTTCCCCGATGATGGCAGTTGTTTTTGTGCGTCCACATCCATAGCGCTTTGCGTCGTCACACTTCGGAAGCAACAGTTCGGCGTGATCACTCACGCTCAGCGGCAGATTGTGTTCAACAAGAAAACCTGTAAACAAGCACCCGGCTCGAATCAATCCCGTTTTCAGTTATTTTGAAGAAAACTGCTGATGCTTCCCTGCGGCACGAAGGTAGTTCTGGTGCTTTTGTGAGGAGATTTGAACCTTGATCTCCGTCTTCCTGCCGTGCGTGCCGTGTGTAGAGGCAACAGAGTTTTTAGCTGAGTTTGAGACATTGTCTGTCCCTTTTTCTTCCCCCTTCACAAGCTTCAGTTTTTCAAACCACAGTCTCGGGTTTCAATCATGTATATGCTCACACCACGGCCGCAAGTCATACAAAAACCGAACTTGTCACCTTTTCGCGACGAGACGAAGCACAGAAACTCAGCTGTGTAGAACTTAAAAACACTTGCAGATACTTCTTCTTGGCTTTAGAAAGCGTCAACATTCAAACGAAACGCGGAAGCAGAAAGGAAAAGCCCCAACGTGTTCTGGCAGTTCCCTGTTCAAAACTTCGTTCCTGCTTTGTTCGGCTGTCTAAGCCTAGTACAACCAGTGCACTGCGGAGCACCCAGATCACATGGGACGAGGTTTCGTATCTTGGCCATCGAAAATCTTGAATATCTACTGCAACGTCCAAGTCAATATTGGAGTAATCAAAATCTACCCGTTGGAGTAACCTAGTCTAACACTCAAGTAACTCACATCTACCTCAGTTGTCACGTGACAACCTGCTGGGGAAACCTGGATTACCTAGACCTACTCCAAAGTAACGCGCACATTAAAAAAAAAAAGATTTTTTTTTTTTTTTTTTTTTTTTTTACATTTGAGGTTGTGTTTTTGTACAATCGGGAGACATGGCCGAAATTCGGAAGGCTCCAGGACAATTCGGGTAGAGTTGGCAGGTATGCATTAGGGTGCTCCTAGCTACCCGAGCCACGACCGTCGTTCACAGTTCAAGCAAAGACACACCAAGACAAAACTTTCAATACAGAAACTACACAAGCTGCCTGTCACACAAGTTAACAAGTTATCTTTACACTCATGCAAAAAAAAAAAAAAGCTACAAAGACACTTAAGACTGTTAACGCGTAGGAATGCGAAAGCATTGGTATACGTAGCGCATTCCTACAAGCTGCACGCCGCGCCTGGCCGGGCGACCTCTGCATAGGCTGCCTGGGCGGGCTCTGCAGCCGGCCACTCTGCAGAGCCCGGCCACCCTCTCCCTCTTACCAACGGCCGGGCCGCTGCGCCACGGAGAGGGCTTCTCTGTGGGGTAGCGTTCCCTGGAACTATGAC
Organism: Ixodes persulcatus; assembly: GCA_013358835.2. NCBI lineage: Eukaryota > Metazoa > Arthropoda > Arachnida > Ixodida > Ixodidae > Ixodes > Ixodes persulcatus. Next base: position 16,883 of record JABSTQ010007140.1, on the reverse strand, counting down.
AACCGCCAGCCAATGGGAGTTTTCCATCAATTCGCTGCTACATATTAAAGGCTTCGCTCCATGGGACAGGGCAATTTAGGTACCGCTTGGCACAGTTTCAAAAGCTGACAATGCTGGTTCACTCCATGGGACAGCTAATGCTTTCGCATCGAAAACTTGGCAGGATTATGCCCCAGTAAACTGAACTTTACAGACTACAATCCAATATTCCAGATGTTAGTGTAGCAGCCCTCAACATCTCCGTAGAGTCAGGCCCTCACTCCAAGTACCGCACCCGACGTCCCCAAAATTAAAGCAGACAGGTGCACCACGCACCAATAAAGCGTGCTCTACCCAACCGAGGCACCAATGATGTCGATCGACCAAAATAGTATTGGTCAACTGTGAAGCAGGCTGCACAACACCACCTTCCCAATTTTCTACCACAAAAACACCGAAAGCCCACTGCGAGCGCTTCATCACTCGGCCACTTCGACACTCAATTTTCCCCCACCCCACAAGAAAGCTGCGGCGCATCTCGCGTCGCGTGACCCTTGCCGTGCACGACATACAAGGACCCTTTGCACGCTGAGAATCACCTACTGGAACACTTTCAAACAGTGTTGATGGGACAACTCCAGCCTTCCCAACCTGCCACATCAAACTACACAAAATGGGCCCAGATGAACGTGCAGCAGAGTCCCGAGGCTTTTGTGAAACGCAGCTGGAGTGTTCCCTTTAGGTTAAGAACAGACCACACTAATGTCCTAAAAAAAGGTCTCGCACCAAAGCTTCAGGCAAGCAGGTCATTGTGCCGGCAGGAACAAATGCGAGTCCACTTACTTTTGCAGGGTGCGTACCGTGACTAAATTCCCGAATTTCTCTATTAACCTGGCATGAGCAAATATTTAAAATCTTCAGTATGGACAGCAATGCACGAAATTACATGGTAAGATCCTTATTAGGGGCCCCCGCTGAGCTACAAAATAATTCTTTCCATAACTGCTGAGCGTAGTTCAACTTTGCCATATTGCTTTTATGTCTTTGCTATAACAGTCGCTAAAAAACGGAGGTTCTACTGCAAGACCAAAACATTGGTTTTGATTTCTCTCAACAGGAGCTAGTAAACACATGCAACGTAGTAACATCTGTTCACAAATCTTCCCCGACTCCCACCAAGTTTTGCCTAAATTTATATATATCTCAAAGTTCCCTAGAAAAAAAAAAACAGTAAATTTTCTATAAAGCCTGGAATTCCTCTAAAAACACAAAATTCCCAAGCATTTCTTCAAGCGAACCCCGAAAAAGCAAACCTTCCCTAGACAGGGGTAGAGAAGAAACATCAAAACGTAGAAGAGACAGAAAATAGAGAGGACGACGTCTTGAGACGTCGTCCTCTCTATTTTCTGTCTTTTCTACGTTTTGAAGCTTCTTTTCTACCCCAGACTCAGGTTAATTCAACATGGTTAATATTCACCTGCACCCTTACGATTGTTTCTATGATCTTCCCTAGAATATCTTCGAGCGACTTCCCCGGAAAGTCCTCAATTCCCTAGGCTTTCCCCAATTGCCGTTACAAGCGTTCTCTGCAGGTAAGCACCCTAATTTAGTGAACTGTGCCGCAGGAAGACATACTCCTAAAGTCTAGCGGTTTCATGAGAGAGAAGCAGTAAGCTCGCATGCTCCCGCTGGTAACACCTGCCGAAAGCTTTGTGGCAAAGCCTCACAAAAATAAAAAAAGAACACAAGGACTTTCTCCTCCTCCCATGACACAGGGACAGTGGTTAGTACAAAATGCTCGGTCACACAGAAAAAACACAAGGCAGGGGGGTACCAACGGTGCCAGGCATCTGGCGGCTCAAACAAAACGGGCACACCGGAAGCGATAGAGAGGAGAGCCTGTCCACACGACTGCAGCAAACAAGAAACAAGGGCAAAGAAAAAAAAAGGAAACGGGTGTAGGGATGGATGCGGGAAGGGGGTGCAAAGGGAGAAATGGAAAGAGGAAAAAAAAAATACAGGAGGAGGAGAAACATGAAAACAGAAAGAAAAAAAAAAAGATAAAATCATGAACCAAGGAGACATACCAGGGGTTGCATTCTAGACTGCAGCAGATGCAGGTCTTCGTAGCCATACAAAGGCTGCTGCTGCTCCGGGGGGGGGAAAAGAAAGAAAGGTTCCCCAAAGGACAGAAAAAAAGGGGAGGAAAAAACAAAAAGGAGGAAAAAAAAAGGAGAAACAAAAAAAGGCTTGGTCATGCTCCAGAAAACAGTTGGCAGTAGATCATCAAACTAGCAAGAAATAACAAATGCACTGGGAGAGAGTACCCACTGCACCGACCATTACAACCCAGACCAAAAGACCCTTCTAGCGAAGTGCAAGGCCAATAACTGCGCAATAAAATATCGCAGAATCGTCAGTCACCAAACAACCCATGCACCAGTCAAACCGAAAAGAGCTGGGCAAAGCAATGGCTTAGACCTCTTTCCTCCGGTCTAATGCCCAAATCCAACGAGCTTGAGGAGTCGGCTAATTTGGAATAACCTGCTAAGACAAGCCGGTAGCTTCCCAAGATGCCAAGCGATGCGTGTGATAAATACAAAACTTAATACAGTAGAGCCCCGTTGATACATTGTTAAAAAAAAAACTGATGGATAGGGAAAACATAATTGAAGATGTTCCTGGGAGGGGGCCTAACGAACTAACTCAATTTATTTCACATGGACTTTTACAGCTGTAGAGAAGTATTTATTGTATTTGCACAAATGCAGGTTGATGCACGTGTCTATGCAAAAGTTGATGCACACATTGATTTAAAGCTGCAAAACTTGATGTGAGCAGCGCGGCACATATGCCACAGCGTGGAGCGATGTGGTCGACATTACAATCACTTGAGCTTACTCAAGTAGGAGACTGGATCTCTTATCACTGCCACTGCCATTTAATCATTGTGTGCTGTATCCTTGCAACAATGGCGGTATCATCTTCGGAAGATTAAGACAATGACGTAATCAGGGTGGCCGACAGGCAAGTTTAAGCCAAGGTGGGAAAAGTTGCGAATTAAATGTTTGTGCAAACACCTCCCTAAAAGTGAGCACCTTCCCTTCCTACGACGCCGTAACTGCCAAAGGGCACAAACTCAAAACTCCACGTGAAATAAAATTAGCAGCATCGGAGAAACCAAGAGCAGAAGCGCACGGACGGGAGAAACGAAAAGAGGGATAGGCCACTGTCAAAGCCTGAATCAGTTCCAAGCCTACCGTAAAATTCCGAGCGAACGCCCACGTTTGAAGGATCGCCCACCCCCCCTTTTTGTCCAACATCTGTTGGGAACGGTATTCCGATACATCGCCCTCCCCCCGATTCCCGCCGGACGTCACGCGATGTCCGACGGGAATCGCGTGTCAACGGCGCGATCTGCGGTCCCGCGTTTTTGTCTGAGATCTGCGCGCGTGAAATGCGTGAAATGCAAATCTGCTGCGTTTGCGATCTGCGCTATCCGTTCCCGAGTTTTCAGCGAATTCCCGTGTTTTTGCCCGCGATATTGATTCCTAGCTGTAACACGCGCGAGTTGTTCCGCATGTATTATTGCATCGTGAAATGCGATTCTGCTGCGGCCGCGATCTGCTTGATTTGTTTCCGTGACATGCGGGTTTGCAGTGGATTCCCGCGTTTTCGTCCGCGATCTGCGCACGCAATATCGGTTTCCGCGGTATCCGTTCCCGTGAGATGCGAGTTCTTGGCGGGTTTCCGCGGGTGCATCGCGTGACACAGGAATTCGTAGTGAATTCCGTCGTGTTTATCGAATCGTGAAACGCGAATTCGCCGTGTCCGGGATCTGCAGTATCAGTTCCCGCGTCACACGGTTTGTAGCGGGAGCCCCGGTTCTTATTATTTCTGATAAAATTTTGCTGTGGCATCCCCAAAGATAGCCCACCTCATGTTTTTCACAATTTATCTCTTCATTTTGGGTGGGCGTTCGCTCGGAATTTTACGGTAGTCCGAGGTCCTGTCTGCCAAAGCAAGAGGCAGAGCATAAAGCGGTAAAGATTTAAAAAGAGAGGGGGCAGAACAAAAGAGTGTGGCCATGACCGGGCAGACCAGCGCGTTTTGTCGGTCGCATCAGGTGGCCATTTTTGTATGTAACAACCGGAAAGGCAGGCACAACAAATGAATTGATGCACATATTCATACAGTCAAACCCACTTATAACGATCCCACATATAACGACCTATCGGTTATAACGACCAACTTTCAGAAAATATACGAATTCAAGGCCCTACCCATTAAAATTGGCCCAGATAAAACGACCGCTTTTCAAAGCATCATACTGTTACAACGAACACAAAGTCCGCTTCCTAAAGAAAAAAAAAAAAAAAAAAAGAAAAAACTCCCGCGCACAAAAAGCACGAAAAAAAAAAAAAGAAGGAAAAAAAAAAGCAAAGATTAAAAGAGCTACTACGCGGGCGGGGGCGATCCGCGAGACGCTCAAGGTCATTTTCACGGCGTCGCGGCAGGGGAGAAAACAAAACTACAAAAGCAAAAACGCCCTCCCGGGTCGCGTAGTCTGCTCATTGTGCGTGCGCGGGAAGAAGAGGAGGAGGAGAAAGTCAACTCTCATGCCGTGCTGCGTTCATTTGTTCCATGTTTGCAAACTCAAACTCTGTATGCAACTCAAGAAGAGCTCAATGCTCGGTACAAGTTGGCTAGCCCCATCACCATCGTGACAGTTTGTTTACATTCGCCATTTTGGTATCGTGCACATTCTCTCGCGTCTACGGACTCGTGTCTGTCGTTTTAAGATGGGAAAAAAAAAAAAAATCCACTAAGAGGTTTTATTTAAACGAAAGGGCACCACGCTGGCGGAAAAAGATGACAACAGAGCAGCACTGCGTGGCTCGCAATCCCAGCCACCCGACGAGCTCGCAAAGTGTTGTTTGAAAGACGACCCTGCCAGAGGCAACGGCCGCGCACTCGTACATGCGCAGGAAGAGCGGCACTTAAAACGCTGTAGACCAAAGCAAGTATTAATTATCTCTGTGGACAGCGAAGAACCATCGTCGGACCATTGCACGGCATTTATTTTTGTGGTGGCGTGCGTTTCATAAAATCTGTTCTATGAGGTACGTGGTCAATCTTCATTATTTTACTTGCGCGGTAGAATCGGCAGCAATTTACTTTTTATTTATCTGAAAGCTAAATCTGCAATCGCGTTAAAATTGGGGGCCCGTCAGAATCGTGCAAACAGTTTCTTTAAATAAAGAGCTGGCAGAGTGAAACTACCAATACCAGCTTCATTAGCCTTATTTATAACGTTTCAAAGGGAAGTCCAGATATAACGAACTACTGATACAACGACCACTTTTTGCGGAACTATCACGTTCGTTATAAGTGGGTTTGACTGTAGTCTAGCCAGGAAAACATATCCACAAAGTTCTACTTACGTATACTATCAAAACATGTCAATGAAGCTACCACTTGCACAAAGAGAAAAAGAACTACTAGGAACTGTGCAAAACACTCAGTTGCTGTCAGGTGCTAAACTTCCATCATTTGTGTACGGTACTGATCCTAGATATAACAAACTCATATTGGCAGTGGCTTTCCTACGGCCTCTGTGTGCACTGCACAAGACAAGAATTTCAAGCGTTCCAATCTCTCGGCGACTCTTGGTTCTCTCGAGAAACCTCGATTTACTCGAAATATTTTATTTTCCCGGTGTAACTCAACCAATTGAGAGTTGCCAGTACCAAGTTGGTATTGTCAGATGTCGTCAGTTTGCCTGCAATCATTGCTCTGTCTATCACAAATGCGGAAGCTCAAAATGTCAGAGAACAACCAGCTACAGAAGTGGGAGGGCAACTCTACTAGCGAACACTCTCTAAAGCCTCCCTGACTGAGAAAACACGAGGCCTAACCTCAACTAAAATGAAATAAGCAAGAAATTATCTCAAAATCAAATGGAGCTTCCTAGAAAGGGCTCCGGCTGGGTTTGAAAGAACCAAGCAACTGACGAGGTGAACTGTCTGCTCAACAATCGACCCTAGCATCTACCAAGTGCAAAGCTGTCATCCCTTACAAAAACACGGAGATCACTGAGGTGCAAGCAAAGCTACGGCCAAACCCAACCACCACCTCCTAGTAAAGAAAGATGACTGAGGGCACTCACATAGAAGGGCATGGCTGCATTGCCCACCAGGTACTGGTGACTCAGCATTGCAGCTGGCACGCCAGGAGGCAAGTTGGGCAGGGTCTTGCCCGCTGCAATGCATAGCAAGTTGTTACTACTGGCACCGAGCTGTAATGATAACACATTTCACAAAACTATAAGCAATAATTTGTAACATATAGCATAACATAACTTGTACTAAGACCTATAAAGACCCTCCTGAAAAGGAAACTGCAAAGAAAGTTATAAGAATTAACTGTCAGAAAGTTTGGAGAGAGCTACAAATAGGCCCTCCTTCCGATATTACTTCAACAGCTTTCGCAACAACCACACGACAGCTTTAATTACGGACACCAGATAGCATGCCAACCATTCTTCAGCATCCAAAGATAAATAAGTTTCTGTGTACCAAATTAGAGTAGCATTGAGAAACGTCGGCCAAACAAACAGGGTACCGGCGGACAACACCCCAAAGTCCATTCTAGGGAAGCAACAAAAGCTCTTTTAGGTCCCCCAAAGCTTTCTCGGCGTCCTCTTGACCCACCCCGGAAATACAGTCGCACGCGGCTAATTGGCACGTTTCTGTTTGCGCCGGCTTAGGACCTGCGCACGACAACTCTGAGGCCGTGCCGGCCAAAGCCAGTCCCGCAACACTCACTGGCAGACATAGAGTTCTTGAGCACAGAGGTGGTGGCAGTGGCACCCGCCAGGGAGGAGGCTGTCGTGGCCAATGTGGAGGCCGGCCCAGATGGGAGGCCTCCGCCCGTCGCAGACCCATGGGAGTTCTCGTACGTGTGCTGCAAAGTGGGTCGGGGAAGATCGGGTGAGCGGGGTGTGCTCGCCCCCCTTTTAGGGGCGAAGCTCCTTAGGGGCTAGCCATGTCCGTATGTCCGTCCGCCGTAGGCCGGCGTCGGGTGCTCGTGCTTCTGCTCGTGAGATCACATGCTCATGAGCACGTGAGCACATGCTCACGTGCTCGTGTAGGGAAAAAAAAAATTGGAAGAAAAATATGAAAAAAAATTATGAAAAAAGAAAAAGAAGAAAAAAAAGAGTAGGGGGTTCTGAGATGCCATCCCATGTCTTCTTAAAAAAAAAAAAAGAAGAAAACCACACATTCTCCTACTGATATGAATGAAAAGGCTCGGCACGCTGCGGCTCGGCGTCTACGCAGACAAGCACCACCAGAGCTTCGCCCCAAGCAACATCATTCACCACGTGGAGATGCGGTTAATTTTTGTCTGGCAACCAATTCAGTGTTGCCATCCATCCGGTAGCCCTGGCCAACTTCCGTCTGCATATATTTCTTAAAATCTTACACATCCTCCTTCCAGCAAGGGTGCAAAACCATTTCTCGAAAACAACACGCAGATTCAATCTTGCAGATGCCGCAAAACCTGCTGCAGAGTTCGGGACTGGAAGTGTTTAAAGGCTATCACCACGAGCTGCTACCACACTTCAATCTACGCGAGAAAAAGCGAATAGCCTTTGGGACCACCCCTCTATTCCTTACTTCTATTTATAAAAAAAGAAGGTGCACAAGTATTCAAAACTATTTGTGAATAGTTCCTGCTATTTGACTCAAAACTTAGCACACTTGTACTACTTGTAGTTGTTTTCTTTCTTAACATTCCAAAATGATCACAGATGTCCCGATAATTTCACAGTTTCTTGCATCAAAGGTCATGGAGTAGCCAGAAAAGAGGAAAATCTGATTCAATTGCTCCTTTTCATTCGAGAGAGGGGACCCTCCTCCCCTCTACGGGGAGTAGCTCAGAGACCCGGTTCCGTGGTGAGAGGATGAGAGAAGAGTGTGACAGGGAATGGAAAGAGGAAAACTGGGAACCAGCTTTCTGCCTGGCAGAAGACGATTCCCTAGGTCAGCCTTTAAGGCGAGACGCGAGTCTTAAAATATAAAAAAATCGCAAAAAATTCCATTTTTCAAAGTTCACGATTTTGAGGTCCATATAGTCCAGAGTATGTCCTCACAAAATATAAATGCTCAATTCGATCTCTAAATAGGAAAATAATGACAATTTGTAAGCGTTGACGGACCCGACTTGAAGCCTAAACTCTGAAATGTCAACAAAGTTCAAGCCGTCTGGGCTCCACAACGGCTCAACCAATTGCAGCCATCTTGGTCTTGTTCGAAAGCTGGTTTCCCGCGCTTATTTTTTCCCACGCTCCAAGGCGGCATACCCCTCAAGGCCGTGGCGTCATTGATGCCGGACGAAAGGCCGTCACCAGCGCTAGAAAGGCGCTGATTGGGCAAAGCGCGCGCTCCTCCGAGGCGCAGCTCTCTCATTGGTCCAGACGCGCGTCTCTTCTCTTGGCTTCCCCGGCGCGGCGTCCCAGTCGCTCCGGCGTCGTCTGCTTTCGCTCGCTTTGCCGTTGGAGACGCAGGTTACATTCGCATTTCTCCACTTTCTATATGGATATTTTCAGTGTTTTCTTTGTGCTTCCTAGTGTTTCGTATGCACCCTCTTCTTTGCATCGTTCGTGTAAATATTTTGATACCCCCTCTTTGTTTAGCTTTACTTTTTTGCGTATATTTGCCTTCCTGCGTAGTTCTATGTTTCGTTCTGGGCGCTTCGAGTTTCGATGGCTGGGGACGCGGGTTTAAAAGACAACACGCAGAGACCAAACAGAAAGAGGAGAGTGCGTGGAACAAGAAGACCTCCGCATCCACGACAATCTTCGACTTCACCGGCACCGCTGGCGGACGAGACTGGATCAAGTTCATGTTCGACAACTTCGCCGATGCCCAAGAAAAAAAAACTAAGAAAGCCCTTAGGGCTAGTCAATTGTTGCATATGGGGCTGCTTTCCCTAACCGTGTCCCTTTTTTAGTATGAAATTCAAACCAAAGGCATCCCATCTAAAGCGTCAACAATGTTACTTATGCATACCCAAATTTCGAAGTCTATTTTCCCAGCTTTGTTTTTTACAGCATATTCTCCGGCCTGGTAGGCTTTTTGATTCCCTTACGCTCAACCGATTTTTATAAACTTGGTACTATTTTCTTTGAAATGAACTAGACTGCAAGCTAAAGCAGCTATTTTTATTGTGATATTTTTTGCTATATGGAACTGGCATTTCATTATTAGACATGCTTATAGCCTCTATTATATGTCTTCTGTTCACATTAATTCTTTTTGATGATTATATGGTGCTAAAGAAATAAAAATATCTTTAGCTTGTATGAAATTTCTTTAGGAAGCAATTGATACCTTTTTTGCATTAAAATTTTAGTAAGAAGGTTTTTGAAAACCCATCCTGAAATTAGTTAATTAATGTTTTATTTTGTTGATAACTTTTGACAAATAAGAGATATCTGACATCAGATTGCAGTTATGGAATCAGCATAGTAAACTGCATGCCTGTGCGAAAAATCAGATAGACATAAACAAAACATATTTTTTGAGAACCCAGTTCCTCCCAATGTGATTTTATCAACATTTCACTCATTCTTTACTTCTTTCATTTTTTTTCTTCTAATGTTCCCCATAAATGGATTACATTATTTTTTATGTCAAGTTGTTCAGGAAGATTTACACTACACCTCGATAGCAATTATTATTTATCATTCTTCACACAATTTTCTATGTTCAATGTCAAAACTTTAACTTTGATTTTCTCATCTTCGTGTTTTTTGTCAACATGCTTAGCCTTACGGGGGTTTTCATGAGGTTTTTATCATTGCATCCTGAAAATTTTGATACCGATTTATTCAGAAAGGACTGGACTACGGAGTAAAGCTATTTTTTTACAGTTTAGAGGGACAAAAGGAAAATTATGATAGTGTGAACTCATTAGTGTCATAATTGGCATAATTAGCCAATTTTTATACACCGACACGCGGGCTTGACGTCACGGAGCTGCGGCGGCGCTGCGATCGCGCCGGAGCCGGGGGGTGTGGGCAAAAGCGCGCACGTTTCGCATGGGCGTCATAGCATTTCAGCATGCCGCGAAGCTGTGTTGCCGTTAATTGCACCGAAATGTACAGAAAAAGTAGGGGGGTGAGTTTCCACAAGTTCCCGGCAGACTCTGGAAGGCATAGAAGGTGGATGATATCCGTGGATTGAAAGTCGCCTCGCGCGAAAGACCGTTTGTGCGGCAAAGCCGCACTTTCTTGAAGGAAAGTGCGGCTTTCATTTCAATCTCCGTCCCGAAGCTTGTTTATGTGCAGGGAAACCGTCGTCTGCTCGAGACCACCCGCATTTTGTTCCCACGGTGTTCGCGCACAAAGCATCGGCCAAGCGCTCGTCGGAGGCTCGCTACTCCCGTGCTACCGTCAGAAGGGGATCGGCGACAGAACGGCAGTGTTGTAGGCATTACCGAAAAAGAGTAATGAAATACGTTACTCGTTACTTACAAATAAAAGGTACGCGTTACTGAGCTAAGTTACCTAAAAAAAAAAAGGAACGCGTTACCGCTACCGATAAAAAGTAACGCTGTTACTTCTGCGTTACTTTTTTAAATTATGATTTAGCACATTTTACGGTTTTGACGATACAGGTCAAATATCAAGAAACATTATGTTCGTGCAGAAACTGAACATAATTACTCTATCTCTTTTCACGGTTTCACCTAAATACTCACAAGAAAAAATGCAAAGAAAAACATGGCTTGACGCCTAAAACACGGAAAAATTGAAGTGTAATTTCTTTAAGACTTGGGAAGTAGTAAAGAGTAACGTAACTACGTTACTTGAAATAGTAACGTAAGTACGTTACCCGTTACTGCGTCGAAAACGTAACGAGTAGGTTACTACGTTACTGAAAAAAGTAACGCGTTACCAACAACGCCGTTACTTGTAACGTGTTACCGCCAAGACTGCAGAACGGACAAAGCGTTACTGCTTGTAATGCCTTGTGGTCATGAGGGTAGGAAAAATATCATACCTTGACTCGAAGACGCTGTGTGTAATTAATCAATTAATGAATACGCACACTTCCGCAGACCCACAGTCTGCTGATCCCGCCGGCAGTGCGGAAACCTACTCGAAGTAATCGTAGGCCTCGAGAGACTTGTACGCCTGCACCGTGTCGGCCGTGAACTGGCTTGGCGAAAAAACTAAATAAACGACGACGTGAGCCGTCGACTTCGGTGGCAGCAACTTTACGTCGGAAGTCCAACAGGCCTTGTTTACGGCGTACGGATCCTCCTAGGCAACGCCGTCCACGCAGTTTGTTTCGATACCGCTGGCGTTCAGGCTCGGACAGCGAGCTCAAATAGTCGGGCATAGCATACGACATACGTTATGAGGAAATACGACGCACAAATAAAGATACAAGCGTCCCTACAACGTCAACAATGAGCGCACGCCATAGAACGCAAAGGCGAAAACACGGAGAGCCGGGCTGCTTTTGCCCACATAGCTACCGCGCATGCGCGGCCTTCCGGTCGTGTTGGTAAACAGAGTCGCTCCGCGTGTCGGTCTATATAATAATGTAATTTTGTGAAAATATAAATAGCTTTATAATGCATGGCAGACCTTTAGCTATGCACCTACATTAATAAAAAAAATATTTTTTGTTCGAAATGGCCTTAACGATCCGTAAGAAATTACCAAATTAGGCAACGCTATTTTTTTATAACTTGAAAACTAATTGAGATATTTTAAAACTGATTTCATATTTGAATGGAGGAAGAAGAAACACATATGCAGTGATTTTCATTAGAATAGCAGCAAAAATAAAATAGTCCATTTTAGAACCAGTGTCTCGCCTTAAGCTTCGCCACAGTGCAGCCGTGCTCTGCTGCCAAGCTTCACCACTTTGCACCGGCTCGTGCACTTCGAACATTACCATCACGCGTCGGCGTGCTTCCGGCGTTTACTGAACCAACAGAGATCACATCAGCCGTGTCTCCATATCCAGGAGTAAAGAGAGATTCTTGAGGCGCACGTGCCGGTGCAAAGCGATCAACCTCTACACGAATGCACTAAAGCCAAGCTTGATTCGAGAAATCGCCGAAAACCTTATTTGTCATTTTTGAAAATTAAAAAAATCCCTAAATACAGTGAAACCTCGTTAATTCACCCCCGCTAATTCGGAAAATTTGAACTGCCGATCAGGTCCCGTCAAATGTGTGTATTAGTCAATGGCACGAAACGCTCATTAATTCGGAGGCAGTGTGGTGTACTACGGTTAATTCGGACGAATTTGGCAGGTGGCGCAAGCTCCCGTCCGTTCCAGAGGGTATGACCGCTATTCATCCAAGGTGCACAAGTGGTTTTTCCGGTTTTTCCCATGGTTCTTCGCTTTTCCGGTTCTCCGTGTTTTGCACCAGTTTTGCTCTGGTGTGAGCGATGACTGAAGCGGCAAAATCGCGACACTATTGTTCCCGAGCGCGCCATAGCGAGAGTGACAGTCCCGTTCCACGCCTCAACACGGGGATGGCCAGCAGAAAGCAGCCCATCCTAAAGCCCGCATTTTAACAGCCATCGTATCCCTCAATTTTCCGCCGGCCACCTCCGTGTTGAAACATGCATGACTGGCACTCTCGCTATCAGCGCGCTCGGGAACAATAGCACCGTGTGCCGCGATTTTGCCGCTCCAGTCATCGGTTACTTGTGCTACTCTTTTTCCGTTGCAGCTGTACCAGGCCATGAATTTAGCGACAAAAATGGAAATGCTGAGCGCCGTGAGAGACAGCGTCAAGAGAAGAACTTTGGCCTAGTACGTGAAAAATGAGGCCGAGATCTTTTAGGCTTTCGGGAGCGAGAAGTTCAATTGTCAGCGCACGGGATGCGCAGCTCTGACAGTGCGAGTGCGGTGGAGCACCTGAATGCGCTAAGCAAAGTTGTCGTCTCTGCCCAAATGTCGTCCAGAATGCAGGGGGCAATAACAAATTTATGCTTAAAATAAAAGTATGTAACACGGAAACGTTACCGCAGTTTTCTTTGTCCTTTCGATATTTCGACTTCCGGATAATTCTGACATTTTTGCCGGCCCCATGAGATCCGAACTAACGAGGTTTTACTGTACTTCGAACAGTACAAGCTTGCTCCGAATCAGATGGTAAACACTACTAACAATTCGCACCTCCAGCATAAATTCCTTCTTTCATACTGCAAATACCTAGAGCCTCTGAAACAACCGTATATTCAGCCGCCCCCGGGATTCGACACCCGCGGTAAAACACGGCTCTTTCCGTCCAAAGAGGCAGAGTCACCTGCTGCTGCTGCTGTTGCGCAGCCTCCAGCACCGAGTCCTTGACCGAGTGAGAGCCCAGTCCCGACGTGCCCGACAGTTTCGAGGAGACTCCGTAGCCCCCCTGCTGCTGCTGCTGCTGCTGTTGGCTAGACCCCGACGAGTATGCATTGCCCTGGAACGAACCCTGATAGCCTGCACGGGAGAGGAACAACCAGACAGGCATAAGTGAGCACTCGATGCCAGCTCTCTCCGAGGACTTCGCGAGTGCTGCCCAGTCCAGCCCTTACAGTCGCAACCAGGGCAAAGATCGCGCCAGATGTGGAATCAAAAAAGATGCGGCACAACACAATTCAAGTGTGAAGTTTATCTGGTTTCTCACGGGCCAACCCTGGTAGAGAGGTAGAGACAAAAGGTATTTCTGCCTGACTGGGCCTATACCACCCAAGTAACTGATGCAGTGCATTAGAGACTCAATACAAGGAAATGCCATCTATAGAGGCAGCGACGGCAATAGAGGCTGCACCTACATCACATGCTCTTTGCCTCCCGTCGTGCCTCGGCCGCGCGTGCGCTGACGTGTCGCCAAAAGCAGAAGGCTTGCGCCGGCGGCAGAGCACCTACCGTGCACGTAAATTGTCAACAATCGTAATGGCGGACGCAAAAGAGGTGAATCCACTATTTTTTTTTCAAAAGAAACGACACCCCTCGTCGGAGCCTCTGTTCAAGCAAAGGGGCGACGTAAGAAAAGAGGGGGAAGAAGCTCCTTTGTGTGAACCCGTGGCCAGAATGGGCATGAAAGCCACATTTGGGAAGCCATAAAAATCCATACTTTGCCTACCAATAAGCTAACGGGGCAGCGGGGGCTATGTGCTCGTTGGACCAGCTGCATGTTTCGCAATGCGATCCCTCTTCCGCCTGTAGTCACGTGAGGGGAGTGGGGTCAGGTGACGAAAAGAGAGGCGGTCGACTGGTTTGGCAAGCACGTAGCTCCTGCCACACCGTCGGCTCAAGGGTGAACGGAGCGTGTAGCTCCGCCCGCTCCAAAGAATGCCCGTGGTCGCCCGTGGCACGCTTACCGTTGCTCTGCTGCTGCTGCCCGAAGGCGGAGGTAGCCGTGGACTGCTGTGGGCTGTAGTAGTGCTGTTGCGCGGAGGAGGAGGCCGAGTTGGCAAAGCCCTGCTGGGAGTGGGCCAGGGTGGCATAGGGGGAGGAGCCCACCAGGCCCCCCTTGCTGCCCCCCGGCTGCTGGTACGAGGACGACGAGTAGTGGTGGCCGCCCCCCGCCGACGAGTACATGGGCTGCTCCCCCACCCCCTTGGATACAGATGCACCACCTAAAAAACCATGTAGAACGCTGCTCCAAATGTTTCGCACGCAACACGCTCGTGCACCCGCAAAGCAGGAGCAGCTCTCGTGCATTTTATTTTTGTAGCGTTAGCTACACTGGCCGAGGTTGAGCAGTTTCGCGTGACCTTCATAATGAGCTGTGCTCATTATGCGGAGCGCGCGGCGGTGGCGGCGGAGCTCCGCATAATGAGCACGGCTCATTATGAGAGCCATGCGAAGCCGCCGCGCTCGCCTCGCCGGTCTGCGCATTCCAGAGGAGTGACGTCATAGCCGCGGCAGACGCACTGCCACCGCCGCGTGCCTAGCTATGCGCCTCCGTTGCACAGTAGCCAAGCCTGACGCTGCACCGGAGCCGCTTGATAGCGCCTTTAATTTTGTGCGCATAAGCTCATGCTACGTATATCCTGGCATAGCCGAGCTAAGCCACCGCAATTTTTTCTTTTTTTCTGAGTATGCAGATGCATATCGGTAGAATAAAGGGAACGATTATTAGGTTCGGCAAATGTCTACGGAATCTGCCGGGATCGACGTCGCATCAAACGTCGTGTAACCTAGTGCAGAGACCGCATCTCTGGGGCTAAGTGTAACCTCTCCATCGCCGTTCGACGGGGTACTTTGGTAAGTGGCAATTTCCTCTAGGCACGTCGTACGGGAAAGCTAATGGGAGAGCCAAGTCACCTTTGCAAGAACGACATCCACATACCCTCGAGCGTAGACGGAACTACGGAAACGAGCTAGATAAAGATACGACCACGGCCGAAGGGCCTCCGAATATCTGCAGAGTTCCCAAGCGAGGAATCTAGGCAGCCTGGATGGGGTCTTTAGTTCGTGTCCAAACCATCTCCTCAGTCCACTCTGTGTTCTCATTCAGCTTTCTGCTCAGGAGAACGAAAGTTTGACAATGGCATCACTGGAGACTCTGCACTTCCCAAACAAAGAGTATGGCAAATTGCAAAACGGACCCACCGTCCATTCCCTGGGAGGGCCTCTGGGCGGACTGCCCGTACATCTTGGACTGCGGGCCAGCCGCAGACGAGGATGCCACGGGCTTGCTCCGCTCAGCCGAGACGCCCTGGGACTGGAGCAGCAGGTGCTCCGACCCCATCACTCCGCCCACCTGCCACGCGTGGGGACGGAGCACAGGCAGTGTAATGAGCCACACATTCTACCAAAAGTGTTTAGCTAAGGCGGTGAGAGAACTGGGGCTAAAAAAAGAAAATGCCAGAGGGAAATAAAAGCAGGCACTCCAGAAGAATTAAAAATCTTATACCGTAAATACCGGGCAAGCGCCCACTCAAACTTTGGAGATAATCACAAAAAAAATGGGGGATGGGCGCTTGTCCGGTCATCAATTTTACATATAAATGTACTGTGCATATTTTCTCAGATCTTACAAATTCGGGAATGGGCGGATGCGCGGTATTCTACGGTAGTAACGTCGCTCTTCTTTCTTTTACCTCATCCTTCTCCACCAAAAAGATCAGTAATACCGAAGTGACAATGTTGACTCGGGTATCATCTCATGAATTGTAGCTTACTACAATAATGCCATATTTTAATGGATAAATATTAGTGAGGTATATATACAACATGCAGCTACAGCAAAAATGCACTTTTGAAAGTTTTGGATACTGTCATACGAAAGATTTGGACTCCCTTAAAGGGCTACTCCGGTTCATATTTTGATTTTGGGATTATGACTGTTTTTAGTGCAGTCAGCGTCCCTGAATTGCAAGGTGTAATTTTTTTCCTCGTTATTGTGCGTAGTTTTAAAGATATCGACGCCTCAAAGTTTTGTTTGGGACACGGCCAACAAAACCGAAACTAGCCGCTCGAGGCCACGGCAACACTGGAAATCAGCCGCTATGTCAACGTGACGTCAGGATCGTTCTCGTTCAACGAGTACGCAGGCCGAGCGGCCCCTACCTCTTTTGCGCTAACCGTCTAAAGATAAGAGGTAAGCTGATTTTGTTTTAATTATGTATATGGGGTAGTTATCCAGCATATGTAGCAAGAGTTAGTGCGTATACCCAAAAGCTAGCGACTGGAAAGCCCGTGAACTCGTACGGTGCCGTACTCGGCGGCCACCGCCGTGCATGCGCTAAGCCGTACTCGTCGCTTGTATGCCTAAAAGCTAGCGACTGGAAAACGAGTGAACCCGTTCGGTGCCGTACTCGGCGGCTGTCGCCGTGTGTGCGGTCTTTCATACTCGTCGCTAGGCCTATATGGATC